>JXSR01S033150.1:0-33327 GCA_000969725.1 Ophiothrix spiculata | reverse complement strand
ATTCGGAGTCCAGCACTGTTCCACTAGACCACACGAGCTCTCTGTATAATTCAGTATTGTTTTGTTTACTTTTGTTATTTAGTTTCAAAACATAAATGAACATGAGTTGTTTTTCAGGATTTTCACCAAAAACAGCTTTGTTTTGAAAAGAATTCAATTTATACAGGATATTGGAACCTACTTCAAAGTCGTGTGATATTGACATATTGTACCAAGAGAAGATCGTGTGTATCCCATCATGCATTGCTTCCTATGGGATTGTTTGCATGGGAAATAATGTGAGCAGTTAGTGGTGAAATACCCATAAATCAAAGTTAACTGTTGAAATCTTGCATTTTTGGCATGTTTTATCACTAACTACTCACATGACTTCCTGTATAAAATTTTCCATAGAAAGCAATGCATGATGGGATACACACAATATCTTCTCTTTATTGTACCACACAGTTATATTCCCTTCTGTCAGACACTGAGGATTGCTCAATATTTATACAATGAATTAATCAAGTCCAAGTAACAAATTTAGATTAAATTATTAATAAAAACACCTCGGGCAGTACTCATCCTTGTGAAATGCATACCCGAGAGAGATCAAGATAAATTGAAATTTGATCCTTAAACACTTCTGCATTTTTTTTGTTGATAAACACTGCTGTATTGAAAAATATAAGACAAATCTAGCTTGGGATCAGTATTTCTTATATTAGTTTCCAGAAATGTCGAAAGTATTTTTCTTTGTAGGGGGTGGGGGATTTTCAAGTCTCATAAATGCAAATCATCTTCTTTTGCTGAATGCTGCTATTATCTTGTGTTTACATGCACCTAACTTAAACAATGACATAAAAACATACCCATTTCTTAAATGTGACCCGCCATATCGAAAGGTACCTTGAGGTCGGCGCATTAAATTACAAGATATGGAACATTGAAGCTGAGCACAGTCAAAAGTCACGTCCAAGGTGGAATTTCTAATTTCTTCAGAAACATTACCATTGAAGTGTATTCCATCATATTAATATGGTTCCAACATCCAAAACATAAGAAAAATGTGTTAAAAAACCAAGATAGAAGTCCTCTCTCCATTCAAGTTTTCCTCAGTATAAAACTTTAAACTCCATTTTCTCAGAACTATAGTTTTCCGAATCAGCCTGATGCCTTTACCACTTTGGATGTAACTTTGCAATAAAACATCCAATAACCAAAAGCAAAGGGTCATTTTAAAGCTTAAAACAAAATCTTCTAGATAAGACCAAAAATTAATTTTGATTTTGGGACCCTTTTACATTTCGATATGGCAGGTCACAAATATTAGCACTTTTTGTTGAGCTGCAGTTGCCATTGATGTATTAGGAAGGATCCTTTTTTCTGGTCATGTATGCTAAGAATTTTTTCCCAAGGATTATTCTTGCTGAACAATATTTTTTGTCTCTGCTTGTTCAATTATTTGTTAGCACTAGCGTAACCAGAGATGGTGCACATTCACCACCAATATTTTGTATCCATGGTCGCCGAACACCGCTATCGGAAAATCTGTAGCGGTTTATCAATAGCAGAGCAAATTGTGTCGTACAAGATGAAATAAAGTTTTAAATCAGCAGCATAGTTATTGTTCCTAGGCGAAAAAAGCATGGTTTAACCATGGTTAGCCGTGCTTTTGAAAAATGGCACCATGGTCAAACACATCCAGTCACCATGTCATGACCATTGGCATGTTTGACCATGGTCAACCATGGTCAAACATGCAGAGTTTGACCATGGTTGGCCGTGTTTTTGAAAAATGGCACACCATGGTCAAACACGTCCAGTCACAATGGTCAAAAGCTTGGCACCATGGTCAACCATGGTCGATATGATCATGTTTAACCATGGTTGACCATGGTCAGCCATGGTCATATCTTCCATAGTTGTTCCATGGTTATATTCTTGTTGTGAAACAAGAAAGTGTATTATAACTTATATATTGTGAATCTAATTCTATATAAAAATATTAAATATACAAAAACTGTCGTGTTAAATTATATCTGTTTGACCATGGTCAACCATGGCCAACCATGGTTAACATGATGGATTTTCTTGTGACCATGGTCAGACATGGTGACTACGGTCAATGTCACAATTTGAAATTGCCTGACCATGGTCAAACACACTACAACGATGGTTGACCATGTTCAGCCATGCTCAGCCATGCTTAAGCATGGTATACCATGGTGACACCATGGATGACAATGTTCAGCCATGCTTTAGCATGGTATAACATGGTGACACCATGGCTGACCATGTTCAGCCATGCTTAAGCATGATATACCATGGTCGCCATGGTTGACCATGGTCAAGCCACCATGGCCGATCATGGCTGACCATGGTCAACCATGGTCAACCATGTCTTGACCATGGTTGACCATGGTCGACCATGCTAGCACGGTTAACATTTCGCCTAGGCTGTTTTTCATAACAACTGTCAAGAAATTAAGTTTGAATGACAAGAAAACAATAAAAAACCTTTTAATTTTTTGCTTGTCAGTTTTCGAAAACTACTTTGAAAAAAATGGATGTACCTTATTGGACTTCAAAAATCCATTGTCTGTAAACCCCAAAAAGTGTGCACCACCAATATTTAAACTCTAGTTATGCCACTCTTTAGTCCAAAATTATGATAATACAGTGGAACCTCTTGAACACGAAATCTGTAGGGCCAAGCATTTTAGTTTATGTTATATCAATCTGGATTTTGTGCTAATGCAATATAAATTACATACATATTCAGTTTGTGTTATCAGGGTTTTGGGGTTAAGAGATTTTGTGTTAATGAGGTACCACTGTACAACAAAATGGTAGTTTTTTCATAAAATAATATTCAGCAGTGGCAAAAGTTGAGAGGCAATGTTTGATATCCAATTTTGTCACTTTTATTTGCAGACTTAACTTTGGACACTTTTCCAGACTGGGCTCTTCAAATAGGTGGTTTGTTTTCTCATGGTAGAGATTTGCAAGGCAGAAGAATATGTAAGTCAAGCTCTGTTTACCCATAACTAATCATGAGTTTATGCTCGAGTCATGACCAATGTTTTGTTTCATTGAGAAGAATTATACTGCTATCAACATTTCAACAACTCACTGTATCTCCTTATACAGGAGCGTACGGTTGTCGATTCGTGATGAATCCACAGTTGATATTCAAATTAGCGCATCACTATGTCATTCGCGATGAACAACTCTGTAGCGTGTTTGAATACCTAATTGTACATGGGGAGGCAGGGGCAGGTTTAAATTGAATTGATTGTGTGTGCATTTCCAGACAAGGTTCAGACTCATACCCATTTTCAGCCGAAAAAGAGCAAGATTCCTTTGAAACGCCAAACCAGGAATAGAATATTTAGATCTACTATAAATGCTGATGGGAAGAATGGATTTTTACCAAAAAAATTAACATATATTTTGGGTTAAAGGGTTAACTCAACGGCTTTCTGTCAGGTCATATATACTGTGTTATTATTTTCATAAATGAGTTTTGCAAAAGCAATGTCTAAATTGCAATAAAACACAGATACAGACCTGCCTATCATCAAAATGTTTTGTGGGACTGTCTTGGTTGTGAAAAAAGGGATATTCCTTCTTTTGGATAATTTGAATATGGCATAAATTGACAGATAATATTGCAAATTCCAAAATAATGTGACTATTCTGTTATCATGGATACCTTTTCTTTAACAGTATGGTTCAAAGTTGCCACCCACAAGAAGGATGCATCAAGGGCCAAGACTGCCAAGCAATTCATAGGTTACTGGCTGGATAAGTTGCAGAAGGAGGACCCAGGAGATATAGTGGTTGTACAAGATATGACCAACGCTGGCATGGCAAATATGGTGAGTTTGTTGCTATTCTATATGGGATAGGGGATGTTTTAACTTTAAATAAATAAATAAATAAATAAATGAAACAATCATTTACATAGTGTGCAGTGCAAGCTTTTCACAGCATAGGTTTGGAAAATCGCCAAATCCGTAAAAAGCGTGTAGATTGGGATTTGCGAGTATTCCGCGTGTATTTATAAAAAGCGTAAAAAATAATAAGAAGCGTGTACTTCGTATCTTTCACTATTTGAACATTTCTTTGTATCTGTCACTGTCTGTATAAATGAACTGGCAACGCAGTGAAATAATTATTTTGGAAATTTACCAATAATGAACGATCCTGAAACATTATGCTTTACTAGTTTCACGCTATTACTTCATGTTATAAGTGGCTGTTGTAATTTGGTTCAAAGAGCGAAGACCAGGGAGTATAAATTCCACGTGCTTGAGAGTGACGTGCTTTAAAACAGAGCATGTATTACTGTGTGATCAATGGCGGCATGGCATGTGTAGCGATCGGTCTTCGGTGAAAAGAAAACAAACATGTTGAGAACTCTTCGGAAGTGGACGTACTCAGTTTTTGATACAGATGAAACGACAAATGGTGCAACCAAAAATGACAACCTTTGTCGTCAGATTATTTCGTAAACGTCATATTACTGCACGTTATTAGGTATAAGCTTACTTCTTTCTTTTTTTAGCATTGATTGTTTACTTGCTTTGCCGACCGCACAAAGGGTAGCATTTCGTCCAAGAAGTAGTTATATAATAATTTCCAAAAATAAGGTGGGTTATGGCTTTCCAGTATAAAGGGTGTTTTCATAAAAAGGGTGGGTTTAAAATATAAAGGGTGGGTTTAAATCACACTGCACACTATGATTTATAAAGCACCTTTTCCGAGGGATACAAAGCGCAAACATGAAAACAAACAAAATACAAAGAAACAAAATATGAGCATCCTACAGAGTACATGCAATGCAAATAATTCAAGTGAATAAGTGATATTTCAACAGTTTTTTTAAGTGTTCTGTGGTGTTGGCTACAGTAATCTGATGTGGCAAAGAGTTCCATAATCTTGGTGCTGTAACAGCAAATGAGCGATCACCAGCAGATTTATTAGTCTTTGGAATGGTAGAAGTAGTGCGGCGCGATACACGAACATTGTAATGATGAGAGCGAATGTGCAGTAAGTCCGATAGATATTGCTTTAAAAAATGGCTGGTGCTACATGATTCTGGCAAAACTAAAAAAAATCTTTCCTGTTTTTATTGGGAAAGTTTACCATTTGAGATGTGTTTTGGAGCAGCTAGTTTGTCTCTCGCTTGTGACCGAATTTTCTGTTTTTTACTGAATTTACAGCACGACATTTGCAAGTCAAAATGAACAACTAAACAGCCAAGACAATTATGACACAACTAAGATAAACAGAATTCTTACCTTTTTTCGTTTTCAGGACAAAACAGGCGTCATCTTACCAGCCTCGCCTAGACTCGAGTATCCTCGCAATAACAACAAATTTAAAATTGTCACGCCACCACGCGCGCGCCACTTTACCGCTACGCGGGCCACGCGTGTGACACGCACTGCGTCAGTTGCAGTTGCGCGAAGTTAAGCAACGCACACGCAGGTAAAAGGGTATCGGGTCATGAAGTATATACTTTAAGTCTCAACTAAGGAAAACCATATATGTCTATCCACCATTTAGTGATGCACTTATCTGGATGTACTATTAAACCCAGCATGTATTATGAGCTGTTGTTTCATATCGATGTGATTTGTTAATCTTTTTCAGGATATGGATGTAATAGGCTTCATGATCAAGTGTTTTGAGCTGCGATTCCCAGCTTTAGTAGGTAAGATATCATTTCATACTGGTTTGAAACTCTTGTGGCTTTGTTTGTAGTTTGTAGTTTTGTTGTATGAGGCTGTTTTTGTTAGTAATTTTGCATACAGTAGTTGTAAGCTAGAGTAAAGTGTCAATATGAATTATTGACAAAAGTGAAGCAAAAAAATGCAAAACAACAACATACTTGAATATTAATTAGATACCTTTTCAGAGTTGTGGTTATAAGCAGAGGTAGCTTCTGGAGTCAGGTCACCATGACCTCTTCATTTAGCATTTAGTGGACCCCTTCTTTTCACGTGACAGCTTATCATCATAGATAGCTAGGAGGTCATATCCTCCTTCCCTTTAAAGGATAGTGTCGACCTTGCGTTATTGGAAAGGTTTTTACTCTGTAACTCATCAACAAAATATTGAATCTGTATGGAAGATAACATTTCTGGACGTGGAGTTACATGATGAACACAATAAGGATGTATTTGGGTCGGAAGTTACGCCACCATCAGTGTTTCCAGAGACGATCAGTCATAACATCTATCATTGCTGACAACGCCAGATGGTATCTGTGCAAAAGGCCTCCAAACGAGGATAGTAAAAACTTGTGATGCAGAAGTTTCAACCATCATTTGTGTAATAATGATGTTGATTTTAGGGCCAAAATATGCATTTTTTTTGCCAACCATTTCTGGAAATCCTATCTAAAACTTACTTTGAAAAAAAAATGGAACTCAAAATTACTTTTTAGAATCTACAAACCAATATACAGGGTCAGTTTTCTCAAAGTTTTGATTCATTTGTTATTTTTTGAAATATTGCTAAAAATAGGTGAAAAGTCTCAATTTTTACTAGATAAAATATTTTTTTTGGTTCCAGAGCTAAAATTGTCAATTTTGTCAAAAATTAACACCATCACCATCTTCCACATGTCACCCCACTTCTAGACATTTATATTTTTGTATAGATTGAATTTTTTTTCTGCTGAGTTACAGAGCAAAAGTTTTTCCAAAAATTTTGGATTGACACTGCTCTTAATCTGTTGACTGTTGGTTGCATGTAGATTTCCAGTGTTTCTTTGATATTCCATCCAAAAAGTGGTCTTCATGAGCAATAATTACCAGGTGCACATTCCATTTTGTTAAATTTTTTCCATTTTTTTTTTGTGCCATTTGATGTAAAGGTCTAGTAGAGATTCACACAGCAGTAGCATTAAACGAAGATGTTTTGATGAGCTGGAATCTATGTTCTACTTGCAAGTTACAACCATGACTCTTGGAAAGTTATCTAATTATTGTTTGTAAGGCTAATGAAACTCGATTCCTGGTTTCCCATCACATGCCCACATTAATATGAAATTACCTCTGAGTTGTGTAAACCAGATTTAAGAAAAAATGCATTATTTTCTAAAATTGTTTTTTCCTGGTTCAATAAATACATCGTTTGAGGTGCATAAAAATTGTTATCTTAAATACACAGCGATTTCCATCGGAACAACTTCATATGACCAGTGTCCACAAAGCATCTCTTATTCTAGCACAAGAAAATAATGGTTATTTTTGTGATAAATGGAAAATGGGAAATAATGAATAATGAAAATGTTATCTCATTATGATCAGAAACAAATGTTAAAGGAAACCGGAAATCGAGTTTCATTAGCCTAATTATGACAAATGTTCTATATCAGTCTACATGCTGCGTCAAAACTTTTGTTGATCATGTAAACCCAAGCAGTCAAGCAAAACTACAAAATAACATGATAGAATGTAAATCCTGTAAATCCAGCATCAGAATGGTCTATTTCTTTAGCCGCATGAGTAATATTGTCCATTCGGTGTCAACTCAGCTCAACTCCACTAAACAAACTTAACCAAAACTGAATTGAACATCACTGTGACAATTTAAGCCATTTGTTAAACCAAATTGCCTATGAGCATCATCTAATACAAACATGTTTTGGCTCATTTCCATCTTGTGTATTCAATCATGATGTGTTTGCGTAAGTATTTCTGCCAAAGTGTTATCTGAATATAGGTTGGTTCATACTTCCAACGCACAATTTATCAAGTTATTGTTTGCTTGATATGTTCTCCCACTAGTCTAGACATCGTGTAAGGTTGTTGTCTAGACACATTGTATCGCCTCCATTGAATACCTAATGAGAAATAGTGATGTGCCCTGTACGGAAACTTGGTGATTTTAAGATAAATGTTATGACACTGAAAAACTTTTATTGACCATGTGACAACTTGAAGAGTCTTGATAGGTATTTTACACCCTCCAAAGAAACTTTGAGATTACAGGCAGAATTTAATGTTACTAAAATCTTTTGTTAACTGTGGGCAACTTGACAGGAGGTTGTTCGCTTAGTCATTTTACCATGTTCATAAACTGTGAAATATACTATTGGTCTCTTGAAATTAATAAATATATTAAATCCCTTCAAAAGTTTTACAATTCATCATATACCTTAGAAGTGTAATGTATGGTAGGGCAAGTTTTGCCAGTTTCTATTAGTCATGTTTATTTGAAATTGTGACATAATTGTTGTCACCTCTGATCTGTTGGTTTATGAGTAAAAATTATGTTTAAAGGCAAAACATGAGGTGCCTTATATTGAGTTTCTATGGCATTATGCAGTTATGTCCACGGCAATATTCTGACGACCTTTATTGAGATTAACTGGTTAAAGTAGGGGGAAACTAGATAAGTCTGTGATTAACCTGCCAATATATTTATAACCTAATTGATCGATATCGATAGATCGATATCACATGACAAGTCCAACTAATTAGGTATCGAGCGACGCCCATTACATCTTTGTTATCGATGTTATTTTGACGTTCAATAAAATTTCGCAAACTTTAAGTTTAATGGAAAAACGGCAAAGAAAACCTTCGGGTTATTACAAAAAACTACTAAAGTAACAATTAGATGTATGAAGGCAGGGAAAGAAGGAAGAAGTATGGACAATGATATTTTTGACATAGAAGTAAGTTGTTCTTTGCAATAAACTTTCTGTGCCGTGAAAATTAAAATGTATTCTTATGTTCTGTGTTAAGTGTTGGTTCCCTGTGAATGTATCATTTTACCAGGCTGAGAAAAATACTCTATACCGGCAAATATTCTTCCACATGGGTTCGTCTTTTATAAGATATGAAATAGGGGTGATTTGTAAATAGTGAATTATAACATATACCAAATATTGCAATCAAGAAGAAATATAGGATTCAATAAGGTTTGGAAATGGAAGAAACATAACGGTCAAATACTGAAATGTGTATATATTAATCAATTTTTATATTATTATATAAAGAGGAAATGGAAATATAGACTCAGATAAGCAAATGATAAGTTAAGGTTGGGAAATAAAAATTTAATAGGCAAAAGCTAAAAAATTGAATAATTTAAAAGGTTTATCTTATTTATTTATATTTAAACTATTTAACTATATAGGCCTGTAATGTATTATTTTCAAAACTTAGATAAATTCTTGTCTTGGTTAATGTACAACATCAGTGTTTCTCGCACCCCTGTAGGACAAATGGAACGTTCGATAATTGGTGCAATTGATGATTGGGATGACTGACAAGCACAAACCGGAGTTAACAAGTGTTTTGTAGCTGATTTACATATGACATCAGTCGCGTACCTTCCGAGGGGTCTATTAAAATGAGATTTGGCATGCCATATAAGGAGGTATCATTCTTGATTGACAGCAAGTATGGCGTGTCTAGCTTGTTTAGTTTTTAAGAAACAACCTCATGAATATAGCGGTATCATACGGTACAGATAGAGGAAATTAAGCATGGTGATCTCCGTAGACATAAGCGATGGCCTGCTCAGATGCTGTGTCAGAAATAATAGGCAGCGCGCATTATTATAACCTCAAATAGCTTGAAAAAAATACATGAATAATGTTGAATATATTCCTGACAGTTGTGCGAAAGTAAGAACTTATTTAATAAAGTAGTTTTGAAATGGCACGGTGAGAAAGAAATCCTCATATACCTACAACACACAGTGTGTGCGCGAGGTCACGGTGTATTGTTTGCCGGCCTGTGTTGAAGATATAGGAGAGTTGACAATAAGTGCACAATGGTACACTAAGATGAAGAAGCATTAAGCATTTTAAATGTGTTTGGCTCACTTGTATGAAACAGCTCAACACTAAGGTGATAGGACATCAGAAGAACAATATCTTCAATTGGAATAGTAGATGCAGTATCGTATGCCATCATCAGAAACATGCTGTAGACAGTATTCAATAACACTGTGCAATTTGATATGTCTAATGATGCCTTACAATGCATTTATGGCCTAATTTGCACCAAACTTTGAAACTTCAGAACAGAATTTCAAAGAATTGGGAAAGATGTACAAAAGCTATACAATCAGAAAACAGACTTTTAATGTTTGTGGCATTGCAAATTATTTGCACATCCTGTTTGTAAATCATGGACTTTCAAACATTTAGAAAAATAGTTTTTAAAGTAGATAGTTGTAGCGCAGTACTTCCCTTGCTTTACACTGATAAGTCTTGGTTAAATTTCCTATCCCAGTGCTGTATTAACATTTGGTTTGCAATCCATACTCACTTTCGCTGGTTCTTTTGTGGTTACTACAGTCTTCCTCTGCATTCAAAACTGAATGAAGGAAGATCTGGGATCCCAGTGGAAATAGGTCCATCAGATTTTTTCAGTGGACTTTCCTTGACAATCAACCTACAGAAGTCTTTATTACATAAATACACATTTAACATACCTTAACCTAAGGAACGTAAAATAACAATAACAATAACAATAACAATAACAATAACAATAACATAACATAACATAACATAACAAAACATAATATAACATAACATAACATAACATAATATAACATAACATAACATAACATAACATAACATAGCATAACATAACATAACATAACATAACAAAACATAAAATAACATAAAATAACATAATATAACATAATATAACATAACATAACATAACATAACATAACATAACATAAATGTTCTAGTGTATATCAGTTTTCAACTACATAACATAACATAACATAACATAACATAACATAACATAAATGTTCCAGTGTATATCAGTTTTCAACTTTTTCTGAAGTCAAAAACCTTTTCTTGGCATGGTATTGTTTTTTGAGGTTGTTATCTTCAAACTGGCTCTTTGCTCTTTTCAAAACATTCAAGTAGGTATTAATAATGTGTCAAATTGTAGTCTATATTCTTAGATGAGGCAATAACATAGTGTCTGACTGTTTCCCTATGGCATATTTGTTACTCATAGGCCAGTGCCATTTCATCATGTTTATTCCTGTAAGAAAGGATGACCAAGTTTTTCATTTTGAAATGAAGTCACTTTTTACATATAAAACCTGAAAGAAAGCAATAAATGTGTCTGTCCAGCCTGTATTAGTCGTAAATGCCTGAAAGTTAATTTTGCCGTTCAGGTGAAAATACATGTCAAGGTCGTAATTTGCCGAAATTGATTTTTTGACAGATTCACAATCCTTGTGCTTACTACAAAATACCAGCAGTTTCATTTCAAGAAAATGATAGGAAATGTGAAATAAATCTGCATATTTTTAAGACAATCAACAGAAAATATAGGGCTTACTGATCTTTGAACACGTTTATCTCAGTTATACGTTTTACTCCCTGACAACCTTTGACGGACCATACGGACCATAACTTGACTTCTGGAAATCGTGTGAAGTTCATTAAGATGTCATTTTAATCCTTAAAGCATGGTCTTTGCAAATATTTACAAAAGTGAAAATGACAAAAGGTGGCATTTACGGCTGGTTTGGGATGGATGGTCACAAATGTGAAAGAAGGTGACCATAATTAACCTAGATACCGGTAATGGTTAAATGGAGGCAATAAAAATGCATGTCTTGAATATAGTCTAAAAAGGCAATAACATAATTTCTGGCTATTTCATTATTGTCATTCACGGGCTAGTGTCAGTAATGCTTTAAGGACGACCAGTTTTGTTCTCTAAAAAATATAGAGATTTTACAGTGAATTACACAACAAATGGTGATCCTTAACCCAGATAATGCTTAACTGCAGGCAAATGACAAAACATGAATGCTCTGTCTATATTTTGTACAATCTTTATTCAAGGTTTAATTATGTCTGTGATATATATGAATGAATGTAGCAAGTCATTGTCAAAGATTTGTTTTTGTCAATAATCATGAACATTTAGTACAGAAGGGAAAAACCAGAGGCTAGTTAATGAGTGTGGTGTGTAAGCAAGTTTTCAGTGATTGGGTGGTGTATATGCAAGCCGGGGGGAGGAGGGGGGTACTCAAATTTTGTTTTGGTAGGGGTGTGCGGCTAGGAAATGTGAAGCACCACCTATGTATAATATACACCAATTTTCAAGAAAAAGTGACCCATCCATATACCAAATGCCCAAATTTTGACAATTTACACTGCGTGAATAAAGGCTGATTTATGTTTGAAATTTAAATAAAACCCAAAAATTTGCGCCAATTTCAGAAAATTTTGAAAAACAGACCCATAAAAAAACCACTTTTTGCAAAGAAAAAGGACCCTTTGGCATACCAGACGACTTGATTTTGCTACCCAAGTTTGCGGCACATCCCCGTAATCAGTTCTGTAGTAAGCACCCCTCCTGGGTATGCAAGTTTCTTGTTCTAAAGCACTAGTCTGTAGCACACAGACTAGATAATAATGCGAGTTTCCATCATGATCATAATGCCTTAAGGCATTTTGACAATCATTGGCTTGTTCCATTTTATTTCTTTAAGAAAGTGGTTGTCTGTTGACATTAGGTCAACAAATAACCAATGTCTGATCTTTATTTTATTGCAAAACTTTATAAGGTACCAGTATCTAGATCACAATTAGAGGAATGAAAAAAGATGACCAATTTGCGGAACTAGTGTATCACATGTATTCAGCTTACATTGAAGGAAGATTTTCTGTGAAAGATTTTTTTAAGTTTAAAAGGCTGTTGTTTAAAAACAAACATTTAGAAATCTGAACCAAATGTTGATGACTATTCATGGTGACCTAAATACTGAGTAATTGTTGTTGTTGTTAGCAAAATACGCAATTTGCCTTTTTTCAGTTTTCTGCATGTTTTTGTGCTATGTGTAAACATTGTAAAATGTCTGCTGAAACAAGTAAAGGGTGACCTGAACAAACATACTTGACACAAACAGATTATAGCAATCATACAACATATCAGAGCAGGTTACAGCTTGGAAATCTTTTAAATCTTGCAATTTAAAAAGGATTTAGGTTTGACTATAAATACCTCACACTTATATTTTTGTTGTGTTTTCTGTTGTAGGTATTATGTACGTATACAACATGCCCTGGTACTTAAATGGTAAGTTAAAATTTTGTTGTAAAATGTGGAAGTAGTTTTTCAATTTTTGCAAGATTTGTTAAGTTACGTAGCTGTGTCTGACAAATCAAAATCAGACAGTTTATTCATTGTAGAATGCAAGTATATTTGTGACCTGGGGTGTGCTTCAAGAATGTTTGCAAAGCTTAGTAATACTTACAAATTTCATATGTTCAGAACTTAGGATTCGCTGAGTATTGTAAAAAATTTGCAAGATAAGGGGCCGATAACATTTGGCTATCATTGCTAACTCTCGATATGATCACTAACTCAACAATGATCACTAAATTGTTGCTAAATTCTCGCTATTTAGCGATCATTTTTGGAGTTAGCAATCAAAACAAGGTTAGCGAGCACCGCTTAGTGTTGGTGAAATTGGTCCCTGGTCATTAAATTTTTCAATATGAGGTGTGTGCTTCATTAATGCTTACAAGCAATTTTCACCTTACAAGAATACATTGGCTTATTTACAGAGTTTGTAAACTTGATAAAACTCCAAATTAGTGCTAAAAGTTGCCCAAAATTGCATAAAAATTTGTTTAATGGCCTATTTGAACTGATATTTTTAAAACTAAGAAATTAATTCACAGCATGAGAAAACATGCCCTTTGCTGATATCAAACACAAAACCAAATGTGTCAATGCAAAACAAGTTAAAAAAAAGCTGAGCTTCTGTTTTATTTTTGCTGCTGTGCTGCATTCCTTTTGCATTTTGGTGCGAATTTATTTAAGATGTTCGTTTGTGATTGAAATTATTTGAAACACATTTGACCCAAACAGTTGCGTTTTGAGTATGAATTCAGTTTTTAGCTTGTCTAAATAGAATTGTTATTTTTGTTTTTCTAGCAATATGGAAGTTGATAGAGAAGCTGTTATCAGAGGAATCCAAAGCACACCTCAAGTTTCTGTTTGGAGATGATATGCAGAAGTACATCAGCAAAGACAATTTACCACCACATATGGGAGGAACAGTGAGTGCTTCTCTAGTTTTGATTTTTGGCATTTGTACCACAATAGTATATTAAGTTACAGGATAAAATGTACTTAAATTAGTCAAAATTTACTTCAATTAGTTAAAATTTACAATTGTAGAATAATTTTTCCGGCTGATTTGTAATGGCAATGAAATTCATTTGTGAAATGTTCTTGCCTCGTTCAAGGAATGTTCATCAGATCTGCCACTGGTGACCTTTGATAATGCTGTAGCACAAATTGAGTCACATAGCCCAGTTATCAACCAGGAGGTTGAACAACTAGGTTCTGAATTGTTAGCCTTCAAAAGTAGATGTCATTGTAAGTCTCTTGACTTGTCAGATCCGATTTAACAGCCACAAAATAAATAAATAAATAAATAAAAATAATAATAATATTCAATAGGGTTCAACCTATGTCAGAGGAAGAGTTTCGCAAGCAAATCATGCAATCTCCTGTTAAAAGCTGCTCGTGGATCCAATACATACTCCCCTTGTGAAGAAATGTGTGGACTCTCTTGTCCCCATTATCACTAAGATCATAAATCTTTCTCTCACTTCGGGAGAGATACCGCAGTGCTTCAAGGTCACTAAAGTGACGCCTCTTATCAAGAAAAAGTCTCTTGACAAAGAAACGCATAAAAACTTATTATTATTATTATACTCCACCTTTCAGGATAACTACCAGTGGGTATGGCCACCACCTGACAATGATGAGTCAGTAGAGGAAATCAGTATGCTACAGACAACCATGGAAGAAGAAAGCTTTGAACAGGCCTTACAATCACCTGATGCCTCATCACCAGGGATCTCTAGTGCTGTGGATAATGTGGAGGGAACAGAGCAGACTGGGAATGAGGCTAATGGAGATGTTAAGCAGTCAGCACGTAATCAAGTTAAGAAGGTAATTCATTGATGCTATTGGAATTGTAAAAAACATTGATTATATTTATCAACATTATTTATTGAAATGGTGGATGTTAAAACGTGTATTTCCAAGACAATTGTGCAAATGATCTTTTATATACTCTGTGTGTAGTATTCTTTTGCCTTGTGCTGGAAGGTTTGCCAAAATAGTTTGATTATAAATCAGATATATTATCAATATAGTTATCAAAAGAATACAACTTCAAATGCATAAAACAGTTTCTTTGAAGTCCTTGATTTTAAAAAGTAATCTTTTGTTTACCCAGCATCTGAAATATTAAGTATATTTTGAATCAAAATAATTCCTTTCTATACATACATTAGAAAATCACAAAATTGACATAGAATATCTCTACAGCTTCATTAACATGTGAGCCTGAGTATATGAAAAGATCAATGGAAAATAATGGTTCTGATTCAAAATGATGTAACTCTTTATGTTAAATGTTTAGCTTTACCTTTTTCTGCTTATATAGACTTAATTCTCATCAAATGGGTTCAGTTCTGTCCTTTGTTTTAGCAAAGGGATTTAATGGATGATGAAATATACCAATTCAACAACAAAAGCTTAGAAGTTTGATTAAAAATTTTCTATTTGCAAAGGGATTAAATGGATGATGAAATATACCAATTGAACAATAAAAGCTTAGAAGTTTGATAAAAATTTACTATCAAGCATTGAGGTAGGCTGATTTTGCTAACAATGTTTGCGGCATGGGCCTATAACTATCAGGCATGGGCCTATAACTATCAGTTACAACCTGCCCCATCTATACTTTATATCAGGGTCATTCCAATCTCAAATGTCACATTTTGGTAACGTTTGTGACATTTGAGATCGGAATAACCCATCACAGGTTTTTACAAGATACTCTGAATTTCTCCTGCATCTTAATTCACACTTCTTTTGTAAAAACTTAAATGGATTAAGTTTCAATCATATGTTTTTTATTGACATGCAGGTTACTAGTAACCAAATGGTCCCCGCATTTAGTATCATAATTTTTGGATGTAATGCTACTCACAATTGAATGGAATTTGGACTGATATCATGAGAATTGACCATTTGCATGATTTACTTTGTGACTTTGTGTTGCACTTGTAATAATGACAGGGTTTTTTAATCTGAATAGGTGAATTTGGTTATACTGATTTGCACAGTCACATTATTTGATAGGATATGATTTTATGGAATTTTTATCTTATTTAATATGATTTTGTATTATTTTGTTATGTATATACCATGAACACTCTTCCCTATATGTCCCATCATGCAATATTCCAGGGGATAATTCTGCTGGTAACATTGTCACATCTACATCCTAATACCTACTCAGTTACAATAATCTGAGAAGACTTTGCTTGAAGTGCTGATATAATTTGACAAATCTAACCCTGGAATATTTAATGATTCATTTAAAGTGAATGTATGCTATGGGAAAAAATTAAGGCTGAATCTGAATGCTTAATTATTTCCAATTATTATATTAACGCTTAAACATAGGAAAGATATATCATACCACCTGACAGTCACGGACCGGGGAGGGGGGAGCGGAAGGGGCGGGCGACCCCCGTAAAATTGGAAAAATCCTGCAAAATCAGCCTAATTTGGGTCAATTTTTTGTTATAAAAGCTGAAAAACACACTCTCCGCCCCCGTAAAATTCAGATTCAGATCCGATGCTGCCACCATGACTGCACCAAAACAAACAAAAACTACATAGTTGAATATAAATTAAGCGAATAGGCTATTGTGTTCTGCATAAGAAGGGCAATATGTAGAATAAGAGCAGTGAATATTGAGCATAATGTAGACGAAAATATGCACCCACATACCTGATATGCTCTGATTAGGAATCTTTTGCATTCGCTGACCTTGTACTCAAATATCTAGTCACTAGGATCCTTAAATCTTTTCGAAATATGGTCTAAGTGGTATGATTAAATCCGAGATGTGTCAACAGTTCTGAATGTTTCCCAACCCTTTATTTTTACTTTTTACAAAATAAGTTTAACATTGCAGCTTTTTTATTTATATATTATTTTAAAACCCAAAATAAAATAAAAAATTGTCTTATGCAAACTGAGAGGTGGGTGGGGACATTATGGAACTCTTTCCAAAGGTGTATTATGATGTATGTGTTCTGTTGATTTTCATCATCTCCCTATACACAATTATTGCACATGAGCTATTTTAGTATAACATGTATTGAAGACTGAATAGACAGATGGAGAGCAATGATAATCAACAGACTCTGAAAGGAAACGATTTTATGTGTTTCCCATCATGCATTGTTTCTATAGAACCGTTTGTACAGGAAAATATGTGAGTATTTAGTGTTATATACCTCATGTATAGATTCCTGTCCTCTGATTGGTTAAAAGTGAGGTCATGGATTTAACTAGGCCCTATAAATTATTTGTCAGCATTCACTATGCCCGCTCTATGTATTTTGCGTCGTGTAACTCGAGCTTTACGCGCGCGACTGTAAGCATTCATGGTCAGACACGTGCTGCAGTGCGTGAGCTAGTTATATTGGGCGCACTGAATATGACGCGGTCAGCACTGAAAAGAGAAACAAATATCGTAAATTATTATCGAGCGGTTGGAGTGCTAAAATGGCTCTTTTAACCAACCAATGGACAAAAATCTATATATTCGGTATATAAAACGAATATTGACTGCTTTTTGTTCGGGTTATGGTTAAATTATTTCCCCTCGGTGATCTCAAAACCATGAATATGCCCTCAGCTTCACTTCGGGCATATTCATGGTTTTGAGTTCACCTCGGGAAAATAATTTAAACCATGCCCCTCAAAGCAGTCAATATTTGTATAATATAACATGCCCAGATTGCAAAACGGCAACAATTAATTTTGAATTTGGGTCATTTTATAACTACCTAGTCATAAATTTTCCTATACAAACAATGCCATAGCAAGCAAACATGATGAGAGCACACAATATCTCCTCTTGACCCAGAATGCATCATTACTCTATGTATCACTCATTTCATCTGCACATACAGGTGACCTTTTCTCCCGACACTGAAGACAATGAAAACAAGGACCATTCCATGCTACCAACATCATCACTTACAAGATTAAAACAAGTATGTCTTATTCTAGGCATGATACAATCAGTTTTGTAGTACAATACTGGTTTTAGCTTTCAGTAGCATATAGGTTTAAATAAAACGTCGCACCTAATATATTTTTTTGAACCTCCATGTGCCCCTTCAAGATTTTTTGATAGTCTTTATGAGAATAACTTATGAGCTCAAACTTATTCTTATTTCCCTGAAGAAAAACATATTTTTCATGTGTTCAAATTCAAAATCAAAATGTATCTTTCCTTTCCTGTTATCGCAATATTGGTTTTATTTTCGTGTTTTATTTATATATCTGTGTCATGGAACTAACATTAGATTTGACATCCTTCTTTTTAAATGTGAACCCAGTAAGCTAAAGAGTAATTTTGCAGGAAGACCGTTATGGCATTCAAACCCTGTGAATAAATTACATCATGATCTACTTTGATCATCACTAAATAGTTGGGTATTGTGAAGCTTTCATCCTACTTACGCGCACGGCATATATACTGATGTGTGGGTCACATGCACGCGCTGCATCTACTGCAATTTTGATGGGCTATGCAAACGCTTACCTGTATCAATTCACGGTGTGAATAGGCCCACATACTAGGTGCTGGTCAAAGTATAGCACTTAATACTATTAGTTATCCCCTGTTTGTTCAAGCAATATGAGAAAATATTAATGGTTTGGGTTCGTATCACACAAGGCTAAAAGCCAAATGTGATACCCAAACCATTTATATTTTTCGTATTGCATGAGAACAAACAGGGGATAACAAATTTATCATTCAGTACACATGAGTAGAAACAAAAAATTAAAAATATTACTTAAGCTTGCTTGATGTTTCTGGCACTTGAACTCCTTCTAGCCAAGTGTTAAGTTCACCGATACTGAAATTGGGCTTGGCCATCGTCACATTTCATTGAAATATTCAAGAAACGCACGGATTGCTTTCTCATTAGAGCGTTAACTTTGGTATTTATTGGAACAGATTCCTGCTTCTTTCTCTGTATTTCTTCATGAGAATACAGTTCAAACCGCACAGTGTTTCGAGCTACTTGTTTGTTGACAATCGACTCCATTTTCAACTGTAGTAAATTTCCGATTTTGCTGGAGCACAAATCTGGCTGGAGCACCGGTATTTTGATCCGTCTCTTACATAGGCAACACAACATACGCATAGTTTGTATTGTGTAGTTATGTACCGGTGTGCGCAAATTAATTATTGTAACAGAGCTGTGCAATTCGAAAATTTTGTATTACCCTTCTGGCAAATTTAACAGAGTAATATTAAAAATAATCTTTCATGGCTTGAAAATGGCAATTGACCAATGACATTACAGTATTTATATCTACTGAATGATAAAAATTCATGTCATGCTTTCTAATAATGCACATATTATATGTGTGCATGTTATAGGACACTATCAAGACATTCCATGCTCTTGCTCAACTCCGAATTGCATTAATTTTTCCCATGTTTTGATGACAAATTATGTCATTATTTTAACTTAATGACTATCAATGACATTTTTATTAGAAATTTAGAGCAAGACATGCTTTATTGAGAATGCTCGTGCACTTTTTCATTGCATATGATGTGCTAAAAAGATAACAATTTAAATGAGTTCTGCAAAATCATCGTTTTCATAAGTTGTCTAAATTCTACTCTAACCTTTGTAGCAATGCTCCAGTGTTTTGTGCTAATTCGACCAAAGTAAAAGAGGTTTTCCCCCAATTACTAGTTGAGTTGACAATTGGCTAGATAATCATATAATAAATATGCATCGTCATCACACATTTTTAAAACCCTGTCAATTTTCCTGACTCGTGCAACAATGACACACAATACAACCTTAGTAGGAACACTGGTTTGCATGCAATACTCATTTAAACCCTGTATTTGATAGCACATTCTTAGTAGGGTTTTTGATTGATAGTTATTATCAATTGTCAAAATTTTGAACAATTTTGATTCCCATTACTTTAAGCAGATTTTTATTCTTTTTTGCAAAGCAGTCAAACTAAATAGTGATAGGATACACAGAGTAATAAAATTACTAACTGTATAAACATGTAAAGTTATTGCATATTTTATCTGTGTATATTTTATCATTGTCTATTCTGCATGTATATATAGCACATTTCTAGCTGCACATCCTAGTGATATTTTGTGGGGAGGGAGGAGCATTAACACATTACAAAGCACATTATATGGTTTTTAATAGATTTTCAATGTACCCAATGCTGGTTTTATAGTATGTGTTGTGGTTGTTCTAATGTTTGGACGATATAACTTTTCCAGTATGCAAACTTGAACTTGATATGTAAGACAATTATGCAACATGCACATCCCTGGGGAACACATCAAGACAGTCGATTAGTCACATAACTCATTGTTTTGGTCACAAAATCGTCAAGTGATTGCAAGAAAGTTGTTTCTACAATTGTTCCATTTTTACATAATTTTGCATTACACGTTGTGGAATGTCCAGTCTTATGAGAGAGAAATTTTGATGGATTTGTGACATTCTAGTCTACATTCAGAGCCTGTATTAATAGACCCTGTGACATATGACAACCATTGCAGATACAACTTTCTTGCACATTTACATAACAAAAACATCAAGGACACTCTTAACACATGAACAGATGTAGCATTTTCACAACGGCCCTAAGCACAATTCATCATGAGTGCAAGAAAGTCGTATCTGCAATGGCTGCCTTCAGTTATATTTAGTTATAGCCTAGGTCACTAGAATGTGATAAATACCTCAAAATTTCCCTGTCATATGTCAGTGGCTTTTGAAATGGTTCTTCAGGTGACGGTGAAGAACCATTTCAAGAGCCACTAACCAAAGCGTGGAGATTATACAGTGTGCAATCCAAATTAATGACAAATGGCAGCTTTTGCAGATACGACTTTCTTGCACTCACATGACAAATTATTATGCAAAGAGCTAAATACTGTAGTATGACATTTTTAAATGCATTGTTGATGTCACTTGTTGCAGTTACGCATGACAAACAGACACAAAACCCTGAAACCAGTCTCACAAAAATTGATCAAAATGGAAAACTTAATCAGTGTAACAGTCATTGCATGCATGCGTAATTGATTACAGATATGTGGTAGAGTTGATATTGGAATAATCTTGGTTAATTCTTTTAACAGTTGTCTCACATGATATGTTTTTGTAATTGCAGAGGAAAGCTGCCAAGAAAGCCAAAGTGAAAGACGTTGCCAGGGGACCTCTACTTACAATAAGGTAGGCTGTTGCAAGGCTGTCATTATGTAGACAAAACAAAAATTCAGCTCTATTTCTATGCAACGATTTATACATTATATCCATAGAATCCCAGCATAGAATATCCAATCAGTGCATGTTGAATGTAAAATTGCGACTCTTCATAAATTATTTTTAGCATGAACACAGTATTATATGACTGATTCTAAACCTTACAATTAACTAATGATCTTAAGAACTTTATTTTCAAGAATGTTTGTGTATCAAGAGTGTCTTTCACTAATGCTTATGAAAAATGTCTAACTTACAAGGATATATCAGCTGTTTTATGAAGCTTTGTAAACTCACACTTAGTGAAATACACCTTGGGACTAAAAACCTGCCATTACATAAAACCTGGAGTTATGAAATGTAGCATTGTATTGATTATATGTCAGGCACCTATCCATCTCTGGAGAATGTATTTTAACCTGTTTTAATCACAAAGTGACTTGATAAAGTGATTTGCCCAGATTCACAACATGTTTTTAAATAGCTGAAATGCATTGTGTTTATTTCCTTATACTATTCATCTCTTCAACAGACCTGGTGAGCAGTTGACATTTAATCCCACAACATCATCAGACTCTTCCACAGCTCAATCTAGTATAGATCCATCAGTAATTCTTAGCCTTACCAACACAACAGATAAGAAAGTTGCCTACAAGGTAAGACGCTACAGATATGGATGAGCATCAACATATATTTTTGTAATGATTTTTAAAAAGTCATATTTAATACATTTTTTCAAGAAATCTATGGAAAAGGCACAATTTGAAATGAACTCTGAAAGTAAGATTTTAAAGTAAAATGTCAATTGCAGGAGAGATAATTCTATTGGATCAAAAGTATGCAGGTACCAAATTGCTTGTAGCATTTTGTTGAACAAGCAGGGGGTAAGAAAGTGTTGACATACTTGTATGTGTTTTGATGACTGCAAATGAAGTAATTTATGAAATTGATCAAATTTATTCTTGTGTCAACTAGTGTCAATTGACAGGGATGCATTTACAAAGAGTCAATTTAACAGAGATAAATGTTGACAGAATTGAAAAAGAGTTAATCATTATGTCCTTCCATCTTGGTCAATACGTATCTTGACTCTTTGAAGCTTATATATGTGTCAATACCCTCCAGGTGATTGTTTACCTCAAGTAAGTTCTGATTTGAAGGTCATTAACATTTGCTGGGGTTTGTGTAAACTCAAGGCATCAGAAAGGCACACACAAAAACATAACATGTGGGAATACACACCACAGCCAGTAGTGGGCCACCAAAGATATTGATACAGGGCCCAAAGCTAGTTTGATCGGGTTCTGTCATATATTTTCATATCTCCATTGCACGCACGTTTGTGTAATGGTGTAAACAAAATCAGGGATATCTAAGCTGTGAGCAGGAATAGTGTGTGGGAAATGTCTGATTTATGAGCATCATATGACACAATTCTTGATTTGAATATGTATATTGCAGCTTGAGTGTCTATAGAAAAGATGAGGTGAGTAGTTTGGGGACTGAAAGCGTATAAGTTGTCGAATTGAACAAATGTAGAAGTACTCAAAAGATGCAGGACTATGAATTCTTAAAGTATGATAAAGTCTTTCCATAGCCATTTGTTAATTTGACAAACACATACCTTTAATACTGTCACATAACTGTGCACTGTTTATTGACTCCCGCAGTATTTTGTTCATTTGCTTACTTTTCAGGTAAAGACCACCACACCTGATAGGTACAGAGTCCGTCCTAGTGCAGGGCCCATCAACCCGGGAGCCTCTATCAATATCACTATTACATTATTATCAGGTCAGAATTTAGTATACTTTTAAGCCTTTTCTTCAATAAGCACTACATAAGCATGATATTTTTGTAAAAACCTCATTTTGTATGATCTATTTATTAGTTCTTGCAAACTCAGTGTAGTCATCTATGTGCTACTCGGCATTGTCTATAAGTCGGGATATATTAGCCAAGGTATGGTGTACATGAGAACGAGGGTGCTAATCTGTGCAAGTTATATACAAATGCGAGTAAAAAGAGGCCCACATTTAAGGATTGGTAGCTGCTGTGATTCCTTTATACACCTTGTGGGATGAAAAGGGAAAGGGGATGCTGGGAGGTTGGTTGTTCTACCAGGCCATATATATAGTAGGTCCATAAGAACAGTTTTTTAAACAGATATCAAGTTAAACCTGGCCATTATAGATTGTTTTTGTATTGCAAGAAAAAATTAATTTCATATTCTGATATCTCTTGAATCTCTTTTATCCCATCAAATGTGCCTCTAATGTGCACATTTAGACCGATAACATGGTATTCAACCAAGGTGAGGATGAAGGAAACCTCATGATGACAATTAAACTTAGCTAATGTAATATGGGGAGGATAACAACATCAGCCTATAATGTCTGGAAAAATATAATAGTGAAAATTTATTTTTTGAACACCTAGCATATACACAAACAAAATATAACAAACTCACCAAACAGCAGTTTACAAGAAATGGATAATCTACAAAGAGACAGTTATTAAATGGACTGTACAAGCTTTTGGAAAGACTTCACAGAAAACTTTACAGAAGTTATGCAAATGAACGTAAAGACATCACAATAATAAAAAATATATCGACCTAAAGCTTTGGTGTCGAGCCTTGAGGAGGGTTGTTCAAGATTCAAACTAACCCCTGCATAAAGATTGACTGATATTATAGGAACAGAGTAGAAGAAACACACATTTGCTGGTCAGTTGGTAAGCAATTTATTTTGGTTTTAATATCCGGTATCTACTTTGTTTCTCAACACAGGGAACCAAGAAGAAGTAGCCAAAGACAAGTTCTTAATCTTATCAACAGAATTGCAAGGAGTAATCAGGACACCGGCAGAGTTGTCTAATTACTGGAGAAGGGTGCTCAGGGAAAATATTGTAGAACACAGGTAATTTCATGATATTCAGCCTCAAACCAGGGGTGTTTAGGTCCAAAAGTGTTTATTACACAAGCTTGAAAAGGGGTAAGATGTGTACATTTTTTATTTGAATGAAGTGAAATTGTTACAACATTTGACCTTGAATTATTGTAAGGTTTGATGTTGTTCAAGCTACCACAGTCACATCAGTGTTGAATTTGGTATTTTGGAAAGTCATTTTAAATTTAAAAATTAACGTTCTAATATAAAATGTCTGTAGTTGCATTTCTCCTCCAATTACAGAAACTTTCTTATCTTAAGGCTAATTTTCCTCAAAAGGGTGGTAAAAAGTGGGTCAAAATATGGCAGAATATGCACAAAAGTTTTTTTTTCCTTGTGAAATCAACACCTTTAAAATCAGGCAAGGAGAGTTTCTCAAAAGATGATTATTATTTTAAAAAAATGGATCAACCATTTTATTCTTGGAGGGAACACTGTTAACTTGGCTGTGTGTAAAATATATGAGCTTCAGGTCCAACTATACTCTCAGACTTGACATTTCTGCCTTAACTAATGTCTTTGGTTAAATCAAATACTATTTCTATGGTTATGTTTCAGAATGAAATGCCAATACAACTTGCCAACAGCTCAAGAAATGGAATTCAAGTGGATCAGAGAACACATGATGGAAATGACTAGAAATGTAAGTCAAGTAGATTTATGTACAGCTAAACAAGTCAGTTTAATATCAAATTTCAATGAGAGCCAAGTAATATGCAGTTGTTTATCTAATTCATACATGAGGATGACTAGAAAATAATTGTGAAGGAATCAATTAACACGATTAATATTTAATTTTTTTTGTTTTTACAAAACAGAAGTACAATCTCTTGATATTTTGTTTTACCTTTCCTTTTAAATGAAATTTCCCACGCATGTTATGAAATTGCACAACACACTTTGCGATATGCAGAGTGCACCTTAAGAAGACTGATGAATGGGCAAAAGTTTGTAATTTTTCAATTAGATTGACGATTGTCAATGTGTATTTAACACATAGATTTATGAATTCAATTAAAAGGTGGAGAGGAAAATAAAATGTTGTGATAAATGACTGTATAAAAAGGCTAAATCAAAAAAGTTGTGGTAAATCCAGAAGTTCAATAGAAAAAACAAAGACAAGATTTTTGGTTGTAGTGAGCTTTTAAAAGTTGCTCTGAATTACTCAATCAAGGTTGTGGGAACATTGTAAGGTTATATGACTTGTGTCTTTGTAGCCTGTAATCCTTTGTGAAATGATTTTTTACTTTGATTTGATTACTATAATACAGGGGTGTGAGAGTTCCTCTTTTCAGCTGATTTCCTCGTTTTTGAAAATTTTCTTGTGTTACATTTCAGCTTTTTTATTCATTTTCAGCCTGTTTTTGACCTTTTTCCTTTCTTTTTCCTCGTTTTTGTCAACTGGCCTCTCACACCCCTGATAATAACTGATTGACACTAATTATCTATTTGTATTTATCAGTTGGAATCATTAAAGGAACGCAGCACTGTGTTAGACAGAAGAACTTATCGTTTACAACTTATCCTACGAGTACAACTCTTCATCATCTTATTACTCACATTTATATGTTGTCTGTGGCTGATGGGATGGATTGGCAATGAGTCGTCAATGGAGGGCGCTTGTATTGCGAGTCAGAGTAAGGAGAGTGCACAACAAGTGTATACCAAATCAGGCAACATACAATTATAACAGTTATTGAGTACTAGAATATAATAGATATCGTCATGTGAGTGCAAGAAAGTCATATCTGCAATGGCTGCCCTAAGTTATATATATTTTTCAACTTACCACAAGAATGTGAAAAATCTCTCAAAATTTCACTGTCTTATGTCAGTGGTTCTTGAAATGGTTCTTTAGGTGACGGTGTCACCTGAAGAACCATTTCAAGAACCACTGACCCAAGACTGGAGATTTTACAGTGTGCGATCCAAATTAATGACAAAAGGCAGCTATTGCAGATACGACTTTCTTGCACTCACATAACGATATGTAGCTTCTGCCAACTTTGTGCTACTTACGTCTGCCTCACACTGGAATGACAGCCACACTAAACTGCAATGCCCATCCCATGATATACTTACAAGAGGGGAGCGTGGCCGAGCGGTTAGAGCGTTGGACTGGTAATCGCATGAAATACATCTGTCATGGGGTTGAGCCTGGTCCCTCCATGTCTCCTCGTTTCCTTAAGCAAGAAACTTTACTTGCTTCATGCTTCGAAAGGCACGTTAAACTGTTGGTCCCATCTGAAGTGTTCCTGACACACTGTCGGATGTAAAAGAACGTCACGGGCTATTCGAAAAAAGTAGGGAAAACTTTTCCGGTCATGTTGACTATACCTTCAAAAGTATATCATTTCTCTCTAGGACCAGAGAGCTTCGTGTTTGACTCCAATTGGAGTCTTGTGAAGTATCTAAAGCAGAAGCAGATGCAGCTAGCGTCGCTAACGAAGATGCTAACGTTGAAAATATTTTGACTTGCTAGCGCCTGGTTAGCGACTTCATAGCATCTAAAATCAAACCAGCTAGCGTCTTGTAAGTATATTATTGGCATAAGTTGCGCCTTAGAATCATCATGTGTTGCTGTTCCTTGATGTTGACTATTTGTTAGCAACTGTAGACTTGCCAAGATAACAGTAGATAACTTTTAAACATACTTTAAAAATTTTATGATTATATTCATATTTTATTGTTGAGACCACAACCTACATTTCTTTGACATTTTCACACCATGAATGGCCAACTCCATTCGTTTTGAGGTTTTCACAATTTTGTTAGTAGTCATTAGTAAGTTAATGTAAATTACTATTTACGAAAAAACAACAAAAAGGAATGAAAGTGTAATGACATTAGTGTGGCGTTGGCTTGCGAAAAGTGACTGTTGATTGTGGATCATTTTCGAGTACTTGCGCTTGTCATTCGTCCTTTGCCATTTTTCAAGACAATAGCATCCAGTCAGATCCAGCGCCAGTTGAGTTTCAAAGTGATCCCTAAACAACAATAGTTTATGCTGTAAAGGAGGGGTTAAGTTCCGGGGGGGGGGGGCTACTTATTACAAAGTAGTGGGGACGTGCCGCCAATTCGGGTAGCAAAATCAGGCTTTCTGGTATTCCCGGTCATTTTTCTTCGCAAAATGAGGTATTTTGATGGGTTCTCTTTTTAAAATAGAACAAATTTGGACAGAAAAAATGAGATTTTTGATTAAATTTGGCTCAAAATTGAGAAGATTTGGTATATGGATGGGTCAATTTTTCTTAGATGACGGTCACGCAAACTTAATAAATGATAGGAATATAGTTGGCATGAAGTTAAAGTAAATTGAAAACAATCAAGTCAGTTTGAATTGAAGATTATATATTTTAGTGTTCCTAGGTCACGGTTTTTTAATGTTTCCACCAAAGCACATGGTCCGGTGCTAAGTTGTTACATCAGCATTTCATATATTTTTCTATAGCACATCATACAGTAGAATTTGAGTGTTCAAATATTATGCTGTAAGTCGTCATGTGAGTGCAAGAAAGTCGTATCTGCAATAGCTGCCATTTGTCATAAATTTGGATTGCACACTGTCTAATCTCCAATCTTGGGTCAGTGGTTCTTGACATAAGAAGGGAATTTTTGAGGGATTTTTCACATTCTTGTGACAAAGTATAAAATAAAAATAACTTAGGGCAGCCATTGCAGATACGACTTCCATGCACTCACATGACGATCTGTGGCTAGCTCCTGCATCTCATCTCATTGTGCATCCAGTGCTAGGATACTATTCCACCAATTATACATATTCTGTATTGATTGGACCAAAAAGTGGTCTCAAACATACCGTATTGTTCTAATTAATCGCCCACTGGACGACAACTTTTCACGAAGGGCAGGCGACTATTAGAGACCGATTTTTAACATCAAAATTAAGTAAGCTTAACAACTATGGCAACTTACTGTTATATGGCTGCCGATAACCCGGAAGTACTGAACACTTTTACATCGCGACCTCATTGATTAACTGCCGGTACCATTTCCGGTTACTCGTGATTGTTGGTGAGCTTAATGATATACAAAAATGCTTCAAAATTGAATGTTTGGAGCACTTGTCTTTGAATTTTTTTGGGTGGGTGTTAAATAGAGCATGGGTGATTAAAAGGAAAAATATGGCATGTCCGATGCATATGTATGTGGAGTCTCTATGCTACATTACCGTATGTAATAAAGGGGGAAGCATACAATATACCTATTTTCCAAAATGTATGTTAAACAAACCTTTCTTTTTTGCTCAAGAGACTTTGATCTCTTTTATAATCTAATGGTTCGCCATCTAGAAATTGAGCATTCCAGTACTCTATCATTGCCTTCTAAATTTTATCATTCATGGTCATTAATCATGAATAAAGTTATTTGTGTTACATTTATGTATTTATACTCTGTAAATCTTGAAGTATGCAACAAGTAGCCGATTAACGCACAAAAACCAATATGACTATACGGGGAAGTAAATTAGTCCAATTTTTTCAAATCATAACAGGGTAACAAATCTTGGTGAATATTCAAATGAATCTATTTACAATGTTTGTCCATGTGTTATCAAAAAAATTAGCCCTAAATAATACCAAAATTATGAAGAATTCATGTACAAATATATTAATATGCAGTGATTCGGCCTTAATCAATCATAATCAATCATTACTAGTCTCTTACACAACACAATACTACCAGTTCACAATGTTGAAGAATACAAGGGATATGCTATGGATCTTGTAGCAGAGTCTGATTTCTTGTTGCATACTTCAAGGTATATATAGTATAGTCTTTTAAGAGTCCACATCATACTGCAGAAATTCAATGTATGACACATATTTTCCAGTT
This sequence comes from Ophiothrix spiculata, assembly GCA_000969725.1. Taxonomy (NCBI): domain Eukaryota; kingdom Metazoa; phylum Echinodermata; class Ophiuroidea; order Amphilepidida; family Ophiotrichidae; genus Ophiothrix; species Ophiothrix spiculata. The sequence goes on along the minus strand of JXSR01S033150.1, from coordinate 4,133 downwards.
AATGTTTTGCTTCATCCTCTTTTGACTCATATATAGATTATCACTGCCGATTTATAGTGATTGCAACTTGCGTTTTATTATCAGTCCAGCATATCAGATCTGTTTGTTTTATTTTTATGACCATGTTTAGGAGCAAAATGTCACATGCTATATACATTGAGTTTCTACAGTATAAGGCTATATGAGTTTCAACCATCGATATTAAGGGGTTCCTCAGAGAAGCAAATCTGCATTGAATTTCTCAAAAATCTAATATTTGTTAGATTTATTTGTGCTGATAATGAATCTAAAATAAAAACAGTTTGGTTTTTTTTAATACAATTTTTTAAAAAGTACAAGTTTTCCCTAAAATCCATGTGATTTACTATACAAAGTATTATATAGGGAAAACTAAAAAAGTCAATCATTATGTGCTTCTGAAATAGTAAACACTCCATTGATTTTTTAAATTTTCACATATGTGAAAGTTTTTTTGCATTCTTCAAAATACTGAAATGAAAAATATGGTTGCTGTGTTACTTTTCAAGAAAAATGACAAAAAGGGGCATTTTTAAATAAAATATGATTACTTTGATTGCACATCTGCGCCTGTAAAATTGTCCGCATGTATATGTGTGTGATTAAAACAATACTATAAGATTTTGATCAAAAATAGTTTAAAGGAAAAACAGCATAAAATGAAGGAATGTGCCTATCTGAAAGCGTTTTCAAGTGCATTTTTTCAAAAAAATGTTTTGCCATTGAAAAATGGATAAAGCACATGCATGCTTTCCTATACTAAAACATGGGAAATTAAATTTGGGATCCCGAATTTAATTCAACAAATGGCCATAAAAGAAAGAGTAGGCATAATTAAGCAAAATCATTTGGAGGGTATTACTATCAACCCAAAACAAACCCAGTAAGTTAAAAAAATTGAAAGTCATGGGTGACAGGGGGAGCTTAATTTTAACACTTTATAGCTGCTTTATAGTATTGCTTTAACCAAATGCGTTAGTAAAGCGTGCATTCAGTGTAAATTGCAAATAGCATACGCATAACAGGTGCATGCAATAGTTTTGAATTTTCATACATGACACAAAGTTGCTTCTCAGAGGAAACACCTTAACCCTTACCCTCCTTAGTACTACAAAGTATTACAGTAAGAAATCAAGAATTCGCCTAAGTCCCAATACGTCACAGACGGCGGATATAAATGATCAGGGAATTGCTGCTCTTGCAGGCCACGTTCGGTGGCTTGGCATAGCTGGACATTGGATCGGGATAGGGGGGGTCAGGGTTCGAATCCCAGGGGGAAACGGAAATTTTTTCATGACGTATTCGGACTTAGACTGTATTTAAGCGTGCGAGAGTAAGGGTTATTCAGTACCATCAACGTGTAGTATTCATGCATCACTTAACCCTTACCCTCCTACGTACTACAAAGTACTACAGTAAGAAATCAAGAATTCGCCTAAGACCGAATACGTCACAGACGGCGGATATAAATGATCAGGGAATTGCTGCTCGGGCAGGCCACGCTCGGTGGCTTGGCATAGCATCGGATCAGGATAGCGGGGGTCAGGGGTTCGAATCCCAGGGGAACCGGAAATTTTTTCATGACGTATTCGGACTTAGACTGTTTTTAAGCATGCGAGTGTAGGGTTATCAGTACATCTGGTTTTTTTTTTCAATAAGCAGAGGTGGTCATTTATTCATCTGGACTGTCTCCAAGTTCTTCCTATATGATATTTTCTTGATTTCATAAGTTAATCAGTACTTTAAAATTACAACTGATTTCTTATCATTGAGTATTAATTATTGATTTATACTATGTAAAAATGTAAAAAAGAAGATTTCTATAATTATGTGCAAGATATTTTCTATGATTTATAGTATGTGTTAGTGTGTTTATGCATAATGATAAATATTTGATGCAAGAAATGTGATATTTTATGCATGTGCCTATTATTTTGAAGTTTTCTATGCATTATTTTGGTTCTATATCTTAGATAAAATGTACATGATATGTAAAATGTATACTTGTGTGTATTTTAGATCATAACTCCAAATGTGTTCCCTGGTAGGAGGGACTTGCTCACTCATTTAAGATTAGTGTAAACCCATTATTTTTTTTCGCTTTGTAACTCATTAACTAAACTAAATCCATAAAAGAGTATACATTTCTAGAAGCACATTTGCAGGATAAACAAGATATTGGGTTTATGACAAAATTGCATGATTTTGGACCTGGGTCTAAAATACATATCTTTGGCTCCAAAAATTTCTGGAAAGCCTAACTAAGATATGCTTATGTACAAATTTGAACAGTTGTGCTTTTTAGAACCTAAAAACTAATCTTTTGATTTTGATTTTATTTTTTGAAATATTGCATTGCTTAAATAGGTCAAAAATGGCCATGATTTTTGTGGCTAAAATGGTAACCTTTTACCTATATTTGCCAATATTTAAAAATATATAATAATGATCAAAAATCAACACCACTGTCATTTTCAGCTTTCAAATTTGCTTTCAGAAATGTATATTTTGAAATGGGTTTAATTTTCAGCTGCCTAGTTAGCAAAAACTTTTCCAAAAATGATGGATTGACACCAAGCTTAATCCCTGCTGAAAACATATCTATCGGTCTTAGAGAGACATTTAATCATCTAGTGCTAGCCACTTTAAAAGTTGGTCATTTTTGCAAGATTTTTATTTTTTAAAAGTTTGTAATTTAAATCACAACTGTGAAAAATATAAAAACTTGTGAAATATAATGTCATACATTGTTCATTTAAAGTTCTGCCAAAAATATGAATGCACAGCAGTGAGTATGTATACGTAAAGCTTTTGAATTTAAATTTATTTCGCTCAACCAGCTATGGATATTGACAGTAAAGATAAGGCAAATATTTCTACCTGCGGCCACTTGTATTGTAACCTGTATATCATCATGTGTGTCCACGAAAACGTGTAATTAGGGTCACTTTTTACGGGCGAGTACAATATGCACGTAACAGTACACGATTAAGGGTATAAAAACTGCCAAAATAGAGTGTTTCACATTGTCATATGCACGATGTAAGCCTATGCATACCCTGCCACCCAGAAGTCACATGGAATTATGGTATGAATTGAATGAAACATTACAGCACATTTTATTTCATTGTTTATCTGACCAGCCAGTGTAAATGGGCTACCAAGATAACGGCCGAGAGTATGAAATTGCCCGTAAATGACATTACGTACAAACTGTGTATTGGAAAATAGGGTATGGAATTCACATATCTAATACACAAAAAGGGTTGTCTCAAAACATGAAAGAGAGTTATTTTCTTAAGCACTGGCCAAAAATCCTGTATCTGATTATCCATGGCATATTTTAGATAAGCAGATCAAAAGAAACAAGCCCTCATTTGTATGGAAAATAGTTATGCTTTTTATATTGTTATCTTTCAAATGTAATCAATTCAGCATATAATTTACATTTTGTAACAATTCAAAGACCTATTGTTTTCAAAAATAATGCTTATTGCTTGGGAGTTGAAGAATTAGTTCTTTTGACATGTGTTTATTATAATTTATAAAGGTGAATTTCATCAACTTATATTTGTAGATTTGTAGAAAACATTTTGGAAAGTATAGACCCAATGTCTCTACAAAATCCTAAAATTCATGCAAAATCCTGAAAGCTTCAAAACTTTCTTGTACTCAGAAACTTTTACTTAGAAATTTGAGCCCTATTTGTGTGATTCTTATCTTTGTATTTTTTGTTGTTATGCAGACAAGGGCCATGAGCGTCGCTCACAGCTCATGCCAGAGCATTAGTCAATTCTCGTCATTTACTTTTGTTTGTTATCTGCATGTGGCTTGTAAACTACTTATATATGTATATTCATATGCTGCATTTTGATAAGCATTGCAAGTGTAAGATACAAATATTGACTGCTCATGAGGGCAACAGTAATTGCCAAAAGTTATCATGAGACACTATTTTACACTTTCCCGAGACTGAAGGTTATAGTATCAATCAATCAATCAATCAATCAATCTTTATTTGTTTTCATCTCACATAATAGACAATGATAATTTATAATGATACAGTTTAAAATTATACTACATAAGTCTATACAGAGATGTGGATGCCATCAAAA
>JXSR01S033145.1:33533-47929 GCA_000969725.1 Ophiothrix spiculata | reverse complement strand
TTCTTCCAGTTGCTAATTTCCTCACGAAGCAAATTTATATCGTCCAGTCTTGACAAGATTTTGTCCAGTTTTTCGTTATCCATGTTAGAAATCCGTAATAAAAAGCATGCAAGAAAACCTGATTGAATTTTCCGCCCAGTTGTAGAACCGCAGTGTGTTGTGTAATTGCCGTGTATTATATTATACAGGTCAGTTATAGCGTGTGTTTCCTATGGTGGAGACGGGAGCGCAACCGAGCACGTCTTATTCAGTCGGTGTCATTGGTGTTATTTATTAATAATTAAGAGTGTTTAAATTAACTCTAACATCAATCAAAGTGCTAATAATGATTTTCTATCTACAATCCATGACCAACTATTGCTATACACCCTTGACAGATGCAATAATGAAATTGAATGAAATAATGAATAATGAAATGGTCACCTACTCAGTCATGAAAAAATATGAAACGCGAAACTGGGAATCAACTTTCATTAGCTAGCCCTAGAAAGAAAGCTGTTGTTTATTCAGTAACAATGACCATATGAAACAAGATATTTTTACTTTTGGTTCAAAACTTTTGATTAAAATGCTACTATAAAGAAAAAGGAAACTTTTTTCCACTACTTTAATACGATACTCTGAATTACCATTTGAACAATAGAATTGTAAATTGATGGAAAAACTTTGTGCAATCATATTTAGTTATTTGATTATTGCCTTTTGTTTTTCTTCATTTCACTCTACACTTATGACTTTTGTGTTCTTTTACAGTCTTTGAAATATGTTGATGTGAATATAAGAACTTTGGATGGGAAGTTACCAGATGATTTGACCAGGTCCAAACGTCTGGCCAAGTTGGTCCAGAGCTCCAGAGAAAAGCCAGCTGAAGAAGGGTAAGCAAAAAATAAAAACAATCATTTAATTGTCAAAACTTTACATACCTTAATTTCTTCACAAATAAAAAAAATGTATTGGTAAAAAGTATCAAAATTTCCTGAATTGGGTGCTTTTTGGCAAGTAAAATAAAAACAAACATCCAAAATAACATGATTTTTTTTCTTTTTTCTTCTTCTGAAATTTAAAAATAAAAGCCTGTGTGTTTGGCCAGGGTTTTTTTTTGTTAAGCAGAACTGGGAGATATTGGAGTCCCACCGTTTTTGGTCAAATAAGTTGGTCACTTCCAACGTAAACCCATCCCCATTGTAAACAAAGTCTTGTCCGAAAAGTCAAGGTCTGTCATCGAAATGTGCCTGATTTTGCAATAGGGGCAGTTTTGGTTTCAGTGGGAGTTTTTTTCGGACATCCCTCACCAAAAAGAATTGGGGAAATTTTTGGAGGCTTAATGGAATAAATATGATACTATGAATATGTTTTGATACTCACTCAAATAATGACATATCTACTTAAATCATGGGTGTATTTGTAGCAAAATGGTGTTCTTTAATTTAATAATCTTACTCTCAATTTGCTTGTCTTTACAGGACACCTTCAACCTTTGGAGATGGAGTATCCGGAGTATTAACCCCACCAGCCAGCAGTGTAGGAGGTGCCAGTATTGATTTTGACAGGCTCAATGCAAGGTTTGAAGAACTCAAGAAAGGGGTTTAATTATCTTAAATATGTATAAAGGGATAACAACCAAAGAATTTATAGTGCTACAACTTCTGTCAAACCAGGAATATTTTTACGCTTAGAAATTTTTGAATTCCAAAAACTGAAGTGTCCTTATACCGTTTCAAAAGACAAGTTTTACATTATATCTTGTTGTTTAAATGTATACGAGCATCATTATTGACAAATGGTATGATTTGTAAGTTTTGGTCTTTCCAAATTTCTATTTCTATTCCATTCATCTGAGTGTCCAGTATATAGGGGTATTGTGTAATCACTTTGCAAAACCAAAGAGCTACCTGATCCTAACATTGCAGTATCATATTTAGTAAGTACTAAGGTTTCCGTCGAGACTGTTTTTTCATGTCGACATGTTGCAAAAATTTGTTGTCGACGTCAACATTTGTGTCGACACAAAGTTGATGTCAAAGAGTTGGTTTCTGAGGGGGAAAAAACGAAATTGTTCGGATAAGCATAATGACCAGTTTTATACGCAAACTTACTATTAATATAGTAATGTGCTAGTTTTTTCCTGCGTACGACAATATGAATGATATGAAATTGATATTTTGTAACTTTTTTCTTGTGAACCTTGAAATTTTAACAATGGGTATAAATGATGAACAACTAATAAGTATTAAATTACTTATGCAAAACTTTAAAACTCAACTGCTTATAAACAGCCATAAAGATATCAAGTGTTTCTGGAATTTTACTTACCCAGTTGTGTCGACAAATGAGATTTCATGTCGACATGTTGAGATATGCTTTATGTCGACAGAAACCTTAGTAAGTACTCTGTTTGTTTATATTTTCAGTGTATGTTACAGAACCACCTTAGTATTTAAACATGACATTCCCTCTCTGTGGAAATCTCTCTTCCTCATCTTTTATTATTGTATGTGGTACTATATTTAATTAGTAAAGACAACTCCCTGTGCATAGGTTTCTTGTGAGTTTTAGTGCCATCTTTTTAGAAAAGATCATTTGGTATTTTATTGCTCATTCATAAAGCATTCATAGAGCATGAATCTCATGCAGGAATAAAAAACTGGTCAAAAACAGTATACTAAACATGCCAAATGATTTTACGTTTTGATTACATCCCTTTTACTCGTATGTGGTACTATATTTAATTAGTAAAGACAACTCCCTGTGCGTAGGTTTCTTGTGAGTTTTAGAAAAGATATTTGGTATTATATTGCTCATTCATAAATTCCAGGCATTTCATTGGATTGTTGCTGTTTGATAGTTTTTTACCATCACCCCTCCGTGTGATGGTAGAAATTGTCGCCGCGCTGCACTGAAATACGCATGCTCCAAGTTGCGAGCTTGCTACTTTTTCTAAGGTTGACTCAACTACTGTTGGATGATAGTGAAGTTATTTATATTTAAGGTTAAATTTAGAATTTGTAAACGATTGATATAAAACAAATATCAACTGCATTAAATTCAAGTAATGATAGAAATATCATCACTCATTAAATTATGTATTGTTCCATTTCACACACCATACCATTTTACAGAAAGGATTTTTATTCCTTTTGTTTTTACTTCACATCTTGAACCATTGATCTGATATGCCTCTTCACACAGACATGATTATGTAATCGCCATGTGAGTGCAAGAAAGTCGTATCTGCAATAGCTGCCATTTAACACACATATCACACTTTATAATCTCCAGTCTTGGGTCAGTGGTTCTTACTGACATAAAACAGGGACATTTTCAGGGATTGTCACATTCTTGTGACAAGCATAAAATAAATATAACTTAGGGCAGGCATAATTTGCAGATACGACTTTCTTTCACTCACATGACATGTTGAGGTTATTCAAATTCACACAGACATACTTTCTACTTGTGAGTAGCCCATTCTGTTCTTGTATGATGTGATAGCTCTGATAGATATGATATCAGTATAAGGCCTAAAAAGTAATTGTTTGATTTGCGAAACATTATAGAAATTTTAAGGTATGTAGGTAGGCCTTTGTTCAGCAAAAAAGAAAAAACACTCAATTTTAAGCTAGTTTTGGTGCTTTTTTAATTAAATTTGGGTGCTTTTTCCTGACCTTAATTTTTTTATTTGACCAAAATCTTGTTTCGGGTTTCGCCAATCAAACAACTTCTTCTTTAGGCCTAATGTGTTGCATATCTGACCAATTTAAACAGTAGCAGTATTTAAGGGATATCCATTTAGTACAAATGGACTAGGCCTGGGACTTTTCGGGTAATTTGCTACCCGGGTACCCGATTTATTTTTCGGTCGGGTACCCGACCGTATTGATAAATGAGCATTTACAATGATAGAACAGGTATACTACATCCATATGATGTCTCAATTACACCCAAAATTTTGATTTTTCGCCGATTGTGGTCATGATTCATCATGTTTACTTCGATCAGAGGATAATTTCATCATAAATTGGTAAACACAAATTTTTTGTTCAAAATCTATGATTTTATTGTCTAGTTCGGGTAATCGGTCAACAGATTTTGTACCCGGGTAATCTCATGACGGGCGGGTACCCGGGTTTTAGTCCCAGGCCTAAAATGGACTAAGTATTTTCAGCAGTATTTATGTTTTTATCTTCAAATTAAGATATCTCACAGATACATTGACCCTTATAGTCAACAGGGTGCAAAATTTTAATGCATAACCTGTAATGTTTACTATAAACTCTTTTGTGCAGTTTTTAAATATTATTGCAGCTAATGAAAATGCAGTTTGCTTTTTAATGGCAAGAGTGGTTTTACAAAAACACATGGTTTTGTTATTTTTTACTCAGTGGATTTTGAGATGAGCATGAATCTCTTGCAGGAATAAAAAACTGGTCAAAAACTGTACACTAAACATGCCAAATGATTTTACATTTTTACTGATATAAAAAAACTGGTCAAAAACTGTATACTAAGCATGCCAAATAATTTTACATTTTTTCTGATATAAAAAAAACTGGTCAAAAACTGTACACTAAGCATGCCAAATGATTTTACATTTTTACAGATATAAAAAACTGGTCAAAAACTGTACACTAAACATGCCAAATGATTTAACATTTTTACTGATATAAAAAACTGGTCAAAAAGTGCTCACTAAACATGCCAAATGATTTTACATTTTTACTGGTATAAAAAACTGGTAAAAAAATGTACACTAAACATGCCAAATGATTTCACATTTTTACTGATATAAAAAAACTGGTAAAAAACTGTACACTAAACATGCCAAATGATTTTACATTTTTACTGATATAATAATGTTGCCTTCCATAAAGCATGTTTAACATGCACACCAACGCAGGCATGATACTTTTCAGGTTTTTACCTGAATTCAGGTATTTCACAATCTTCAATTCAGGTATTTGCCTTGCAAGACAAAAAAATCAGGTATTTTCCATGCATGACCAAAAATCAAACATATTTCAGCTGTATATTAGTTGAAATGGCATTTCCAGTGGTGTAAGATGAGCAAAACCCCTGGCAGTGGGAGGCAAGTACTGTGCACACTGTGTTTTGTCTGGATTATGGCCTACTTGTTGGTATTTTGATAAGAGGCCATTATCATGCCTGCAAAGATACTAACTCATACAAGTGTATATTTTTGAGTATATCAGTATTTGACTGTTCTTGATTTGCCATTTACATACCTGCCAACTAGTAAGATTTTTCTTGTTTAGTAAGATTTTTGAGGCTTATGACAGCAGAAAATTTTACCAATAAGATGCCCGAATCTGTGAAATTACATAACTTGTTGGTACTTTTGTGTGTAAAATCCACTTTTTAGTGAAATAATCTACTTTTTGGTTACAAAGTCTACTCTTACACATTTACAGGTTGGCAGGTATGCATCTGTCATAATAGATAATAATAAATAAAGTATTAACCCTGTTATGCAACATCTCAACATGTATCTCTAGGAGACTAGTACCCCGTTCACACTATGTGAAAAGTCATCATCGATTTAACTTAGGTGGTCATCGATTTCGTGGATTAGCATAAAACTGGAGCGTTCAGACACGTAGCAATTTGATCGCTTTCAACTAAATCGCTTCGACTTGGCAACAAAGGAAGTAGCCATCCAGAGGTCAAATCTTAAAACCGAAATCTATGACGATGTCTGTTCATACTAGTGAAAATTGCAAATCGATTACGACAAAAGCGATTTCGTTTGAAAATAAGTTGATAAAAGTCATCTTTTGAAATCGACTTTTTGCAATTGACTTAATTCGACCCGAACATGTTCACACTAGTCATTGAACTGATATCGATGACGACCTACGTGAAATCGATGACAACTTTTCGCATAGTGTGAACAGGGTATTAGGCTTTACATGTGTTAAGCTTATTATCCAATTCTCCTCCACATGTTTTATCTGTACATTGTGTCAAATTATTTTGTTTTACTGTATACTTAGCATTGTGGAAATAAAGTTATGTCTTGTGTCTTATGTCCAGTCTATGGTCAGGCTCTTGAAATCGCCTGAAGAACCATTTCAATGATGTTAATCCTACTGTTGATTTATTGTGTTATAAGTATGCTGCAAAGTAAAGGTGTGTTTACACTGTGACGACTGGGGATAACAACAAGCAGCGTAGACCTGCGAATTGCAGTTTTGAATTTTACGCCGGTCATCGTTAGTTAAAGTCAGTTAACGCTCACACAATCCACTAGCCATGCACACTCTCTTTACTATCAGTCGTTTGCAGTTGCAAGTTTTTAGTTGCATGTTCGTTACCCTTCGTCACAGTGTAAATATTAATGCACCTTAACAAATGTAAGAGTTCCATGTTTTAAATTTTGAAATTGCAATATTTTTATGAAGGCCTAGTCAACTTTTACAAAAAATTATATACTTAACTGTAAAGTGTTTATGGTTTCCATTTTGATTTTGATAAACCTAAGGTGTGTGGGTAATAAGTGTGTGGTTATAATATTTAGACTGATAATGAGTTCCAAGATTTAGTTATTTCTTACCCTAAATCAGTCTAACTGATTCTTTTAGACCTAAAGTTATGGACCTCTAATAACCGCATAACCTTAAGGGTGGGTTTACACTGTGACGACTTTTCGTCGACAGCAGGCAACGGACTTGAAAATCAAGTAGTGACCTTGACTGATATAAAGAAACGAAAGCTGATGACGGGGTCAAGGAAGGGTTGATATTCAAGTCCATTACCTTCCGTCAAATATAAGTAGTCATAGTGTAAACCCACCATAACCTTGTACTCAGCATAAGGAATTATTTATGTATCCCTGCCAATCATGTAAAACATTAACCCTGTACACAGTTTGATTGATTACCAACTGATCTTTATGTATCTACGGATATAATGTAACCGAAAACTTAATATATTCTTAAACCTCTATGTATCCTGGTAAATTTAAGATACTTAATTTAAACTCAGTTTATTTTGTTCTTTTACCTTAATGTATCTGTACAAATAATTTAACCTTAAAGGTGTACGTAGGCTCCTATTTTAATATATGTATAATTTACTTTAACTAATTGACCTTGGCCTCTTAAATGCATTTTGTGAGGTTAAACCCATGGTATGCTATTTGTTTACTCACCTTTAACCTGTAACTCATTTTAACTCATTATTTACCGAACTTTGCGTGTCATATAAATTACTTAACAACTCTATAAGGATTATCTATTTTGTAATTGAGGACCTAGAACCAGAAGGGGGTTAAGTCACATTGAGTACAAGTTGAGAAAATGGAACATCATATCATTTGTGTTGTCTTGAATGGTATTGCTGTATCTCGCAGTGACTCCTACACATGCTCTGATTATCAAATTACTACAAAACTTGTACAGAATGTAGAAATGAGAATTATGTAGCAGGAAATTGACACAACTCAATTTTCAAGATTTTGTGACTTAACCCCCTTTTAGTTCTAGGGTCCTGAATTTAGAAGTAATTGATTCTTTGTTGACATTTTGAAATGGATATATGAAAGCCAACAGCAGGATCTTTTTGGTGATACAGATTGATATGAAGTAAATATAGGTTAAAGGTAAATTGGCTGGTTTTGCCCCACCAGGCCTTGTTTTGACATTTACATAACATATGGTATTTCATTTCAAGTATTTTCTTTATTTTATAGCTATCAGTATTTTTCTTTTCTGAAATTATATGTATACACTTACATAATAGATCTAATTTTATCTGATGTTACAATATTTGTATATGTACATTTATTGACGCACATTAATATATTGATAAATTGTAAATATATTTTAATAATTTTGAAAGTATACAGTTTTATAAATATATTTTTATGAATAATCATGAACTGTAGATCTAGTATTATATTTTAATTGATGTTTTTGTAACTGATTGTGCCATCAGGGCTGCCATTTTTGGTAACATTGACTTTTATCAGTAAGATTTCCAAATATGGAGCTAGCACACATATGCTATGCAATACAAAAGCATTGGAAGTTTACCATTGTTAGCCAACCCGTTTAGCAGCTCCTTTCTTTTTTACTCAATTTTAACGTTTAGCATTTTAGCATTAGTACAATAACAGCGTGGTTGATTTTTAATTTTTTGCCACGGAGAGACAGCAGAGTTAGGTTGATAATTAAATAGAAGAGGGATGCAAAATAATTTTGCAATTAACCCCTCCCCATCACTTCAGTGTTAAGAGCTGTTAACCCTTTGAACCTTGGCCATTCCATGTGTATCTGTACCACTGATCCGAGCCAACCGAAAGTTAAAAAACAAAATATAACCCCTAAACTTTACTAAGATTTTGATTTCCCTTGCTTTACCTTTTCATTTTGCAGTACTCTGAATTCTTCCAATAACCAGCATTTACAAAAGAATACTATTTATGTCGACCAACACATTCGACATTAACATTGTAGTTCTTTGGGCAAAGCCACATTTGTTGAAAATTGTAATCAAATTTTTGAGTAAATAAGAGCAAAATGACCCATCAACCATGGATTCAAAGCTTCATTGATGTCTTCCAATATAAATAAGACTATTGAAAATTGTAACTACTCATGCTCGTTGACAGACACATCAAGTTTCTGACACGTGACCTAAAAGCCGGTAAACCGGCTCATCGGGTATGGTATACGGTACATGTACACATGAGCCGGTATACCGGCTCATCGGGTTCAAAGGGTTAAGGGCCATCGTAGGTCCTGACTCACAAAAATTATTGATATTGAATAGAAAGTAGAAAGGATGAAAGAACAAGATAAGATGATGCAAAATATATACTTCCACCGTGTAAATTAAGTTGTGTATCAAGGACAGTAGAATATTTGGTATGAGGTTAATAACATTTTTAAGAAATTCACTAGTGTCACATGCTCTGATGGGAGCATCAATAAATTAAGTTGCAGGACATTACTTGCATGCTTCAATAAATGTATTTTAGCTAAGAATTTTGTGCAATTAAATGATGAAATCCATCCTGAATAAATAAAAAAAATGTTCCTCTACCTTTGAAAAAAATGGTTTAATCTATGGTCACAATTAGTCGTACTGCGTTCGTACGAACGGTTAAGAGTTTGCATAGAACATGCTGACATTTTAAACCATTGTTTACGGTCTATGGACGCAATTTTGCAAAAAACAATTCTAGAAGGTCGTACATTATGATCAAATCATCATCAAAACACTGTTCGTAACTATTCGCACAATGTCTTGTGATCGTAGGGGCTCTCCAGACGGACAATTCAATCTGTACTTCGCACATCTAGATGCATGTAGATAAAACTGGACTTCAGCAAATGATCACACGAGCGTAAGTGACTGTGCGTGTACATACGTGTAGAATCGGAATTTATTAACTTTCACCAATAGTTAATATAAAACAAAACAACAAAGAAAAAATAGTTAACAAAACAGTTTCTAAATCTATGAGACTAAATATTAAACAGAATAAGTTATAATATCCCAATAATCTAAATGATCGCTTACCAGACTATCAGGTGAACATATGCAAGTAATTGACATGAAGCGGCGAGGTCACACTTCTACGTCATTAATTTAATTAATTTAGATGCAATATTTCCATGCACATTCCAGAGTGACAATACACGCAACTGGAGCAAAGTCAGATTGAAGCGCGACCATGTGAACATAATCTGCACTTCGGAAATCTACATTCATCTAGATGCATCTAGATTTGACGCTTCCGTGTGGAGAGCCCCATAGTGTTACTTTATAGCATTTTTTAAAACAATATGTATTTGTTAAAAACAAAATATGTATTTGTTAAAAACAATATTATTGTGAAGCAATTTGTAGCCCTTCAGTGTGACTGGCTCACTGCACTTCTTCAAAAATCATTTATAACTGTCCCAATTTTTTAAATGTCAGAAAATTATTGAGCAATTTTCACACTTAAAGCAATGTAACACTTAACCTGTTTGTTATAAACATAATTGAATCATATTTTTATGTTGTCTGTTAATTATGTTTGTTTATCATAATAAATTAACTGCTAGCCAGCAATTCTAGCACTAATCAAGCTCTGACTGAGAATCTTTAATACATTCATGCGTCGGACACTCTCATCCAGTGGTTGCAATCATATTCGTGTTTGTTCATTACTTTACAGCCATAAATGCAGCCAACTTCATTTTGTGCTACAGGTGGTAAGGCTTGACGTCCAAAGACATTGGCTCACCCGAGAGACATTCGCTCGCGATGTTTGCCCCAACTTATTCGGTCAAATTGCGAAGTAATGACACTTACAATGCTTGAATATTGGTTAAATTGATGTTACCATCGATTTAAATAATGCTAACATTGATTTAACCAATATTCAAGCAATGTAAGCAATGTTTTCCCTCTATTTTAGAGAATATGTCAGAGCAAATATCGTGAGCGAATGTGTCTCGGGTGAGCGAATGTCTTTGGATGCCAAGCCTAATACATGCAAACGTCGTAATTTGCCAAAACTGATTTTTTTTTTGACAGATTCAAAATCCTTATGCTTCAAAACAACTGCAAAGTTTCATTTGATGTGTAATTTTAATCATTATACCATGGTCTTTGCAAATATTTCAAAAATTGAAAATGACAAGAGGCTGCATTTATGGCTGGTTTGGGATGGACAGTCACAAATATGTGTGGATGTTCCATTTTCATGATTATGAAATTTTGGGTACAACTCAAAGAAAGTAGGTGGGTTTTGTTTTCTAAAACTATAATTTCCAGACACTACATTTATGTTGATCCTGGGTTTACCAACAGGAAATCAATCTTGACTGACATTTAATCCCACAATGCACTGATAAAGCATAACGATGCACCCAAATAGGTGTGAAATGGATGCACACCCATCCCAAACAATTCAAATTGCCCGCTTTTCTGTATATGAATTGCAGGAGCTAATGTCACATCTTAATAATTGTAAAGGCAAAACTTTGTTTGGGCTAAAATTTCAGTAAAGATTGATTTCCAGACTTGTTGGCTATTGGGAATTGTATGAATTAGATATTTTGAGATACCCTTTATTCTAAAGGAATAAAGTCAGAGCTACAAGTGTTTGCTTAACAAACTGTCAAGAACCAAGGGTTTGATAATCAGACACTTGTAGCTCCGACTTTTGGTCCCTTTTGCTGTAACTCATCTCATATATCTATCGTCACTGAAATACTGATATAAGCCAATTCAAATAAACTCCATCTATAAAAGAAATAAATCACACAACAAATCAAAGTGAAGTCACCCCAAGTCATTTATTTGAAATTACATACATTAACAATAAAATAAAAATTTGAACAAGTTCCCAAGCCCTTAAAACCACCATCCCAAAGAAATCTCACAATAAAAGTCTGCAGAAAATTCATCACAGGATAGAATGAACAATAAAAATATTTGTTAAGAAACTGAAGATACAAGAGAGTTGGTTGTGCCACATTCAGGGATTCAACCTCTGTGGCACAACCAACTTTAGAATGAGGGACATCACAATGACATGCATAGCAAAACATAGTAAGCAAAATGAGGGCCATTTCATTCCAGGACTTTTTTTATTATAAGAGTGAGGGATTGTCCCTCAAAATGCAGGACAGTTGTTATGTCTGTACCGTCAGATGTGGCGAGTTGCATATGTCACACTACTTTGAAGCCTGGTTTGCTCACATGAATTATGGATGATAATTTGCAATGTAATAAGACAAAAAGAAATTGAGGTTAAGTTTAGTCATTACAGCAAATGTACAGGTCTGATTTATGTTAATGCATTTAATTTTGCAAAAAATTGAACAAATTAACACCTTGTTATAAGCATTTCTGTCATTGTCCATTATTGCAGCATTTGTTAACATGCAAAAATCATACCTCTGAGAAAGACCTGCATGAAAAAAGCAGTATTTAAAACTGAATAATACATTAATATATCTAGAAGGATAGCACTTCCAAAAACAAATGCCAGTTGATTGCCCAACCCAAATTTTGGTTCGGTCTAAAAAAATGGTTTGATTGGCGTAACCCAGCCGATCCTAATTTTCTGGATAAATAATAAAATTTGGATTGTTAATAAAGTTTGGGTCAGAAAAAAGCACCCAAATTTAGTGAATTGGGTGCTATTTTTAAAACGCAATGAAAAAAAGCACTCAAACTAACATGGAATTAGTTGTTATTTTGCTGAAAATATAAAAAAGGCAGACCTACCCATTTTTTTCCTATGTTACACCAATCAAACAATTACATTTTTAGACCTCGATCAATTGACTGGCAGTTGTTTTTGGAAGTGTTAGTTGGTTACATTACAATCTTTACCAGGTGCATCACATACAGGTCTATTAGACACTGTATTAATTTGACTAAAATAACAATGTATGGCACATGTTTTACTCAGGCAGGAGAATAATTTTTCATGAAAAATTGTAAATTTGGTGAAATTTAACCAAAAAACACTAAAATGGCTAAATCAAGCCCTAATTATCTGAATTTGGATGATAAAAATATTTGAAATCAGATAATTATCTTACAATTCTCACGCCAGTATACTTCCAAACATGGGTCTTTACCATGGCTTTACCACAACATTACAACAGACCTGATTTTCTGAACAGATGACAAACGTTCAGGAAAGTTCATCTGTGTTGGTATAACAAACTATTGTTCACAACACACAGAAGTGAGAACATACCTCAGAATTTTCAAACGAGATCTTTTGTTTTTCATCAGCGAGATGAGACTGACAAACGTGTTTGCTTATTTGTCATATATCAGTGGTGATAATAATCTCACAATTTCCCTGCTGATCATGATGCATAACACAAATGGTGAAAACATGCCATACACTAGAATTTTACTAGAAGTTTTCACACATATCTATTTGCACTTGGGGGTCGCTTCAAAACTCAACCGTTGGTTGCCTGCCGGTTGAGTTTTGAAGCCACCCCTTAGATAATGTGACTGATGAACTGCACCAAAATGAGACGTGGATGCTGATGTTGAGTACGTAACAATACGTATACCAATGAGTCACACATATCAAATTTCAGCACAACACGTGATAATATCTGTACAATATTACAGTATTAATTGATACCAGTTTTATATGTAATTCATACAGACATGCATTATAATGATTGTAATAGTAAAACATAAGATTGCTTAATTTCGTTTTTATAATTTAAAAAAAAAAAAAAAATTTCATCTTCCATATTATGAGAGCCAAATATCAATGCACAAAATTGAATTTGTCATTCACAAAACGGCTAAGGAATCCAATCAAAGAATTGAGTTATGCAAAGTGTTGCTCTGCAAACATAAGGGGGGGGGGGCAAAATCTGCTCCTGCCAAATGTTCCCATCCAACCAGAATGTATGAATAATAAATGTATATACTAAATATGAGCAGCAGATTCCATAGCTACTCATTCTGGCTTTGACTAAGCGGACAATTTGCATCCAGGCCATAAGAAATTTCAATACCCACAATATGGTTTAACCAGGCCTATTATTGTTTCAAATAAATTTTGGACACAAACATGATTTCTAAACGCAGCCACCGCGTATTCACAAGTTGTGACAAGAAAGGGACACCGGGAAGTACGCAACACCATTTCCAATCAGTAATCCACAGTACAGCGACATCACGCCTGCCTGAAAAGCGTTGTGTATTCGCGTAAAATGCACACGTAAGTGAGTTACGCTAAGTTCTAAATTTTCATGTCTGAGAATTATTTGAAACAACAATAATAGGTTTGCAATCAATGACCTGTATCAAATAAACATGCAAAACAAAACACTCAAATGACTCTCATGGAATAACATCCAACTATTATTTGTGGAGGTAATCTTCGATTGCGTACTCAGTCTTTAGCAAAAGCACAGACATAACAACAAAGTAGGGCTTGGCGTCCAAAGATATTCACTCGGCTAAGTGACATTCGCTCTTGATATTCGCTCCGACTTATTCGCTAAAACGGAGAGTGAATATAATGTCGCTCTCATTGCGTGAAAATCGTTTCAATCGATGAAAGCGAATGTCACTCGCGCATGTTGTAGTGCTATGATTATTAAATAAACTAGACTCAAGAATATTCAGAGCGATCTTCGCTCCTATTCAATTTGAAGTGTAGCGGATGTCGTGAAATTTGTTAAGGTGCAAGGTGGGGTTAAATTTGATAGGATATCACCTTCATACATTCAAAGCAATATTATTTTTTTTGAGTTTTTGAACCCCAACAAACTATACAGGGTGTCCCAGAAAGAATTAACTCCTAGCTTTGACGGGTTATAACTTTAAAAAAATACAATGCAATCACACAATTTAAATTGAAATATAATGTACAGGTCATAGACTAT
>JXSR01S033143.1:2140-20710 GCA_000969725.1 Ophiothrix spiculata | reverse complement strand
TGGTTAAGACATAAATTCATGATTCACTTCAGTTTTTTTTTAAGTGTCTTTTGAACCCATATGTTGGACATGTCTGGTGGGATGATGAGCCTTTGTGTCTTAGATATACATGTCTTATTATTTTCTATGTCTATTGTCAAGACGTGTCTTAATAATGTTAATTGTCGTACATGATGTCAAGACAGAAATGTTACAATCATAGAAAAATGAACATGAATTTTGGATCTAAGTTACCTGGGTATATTTACCAATAATCTACCAATAGTGTTGGCAATGAAAGCTCATGTTGATTGCTCCCTTACCTTCTAATGTTTAAGCGCGTCACTTTGTCTGCAACACAATCCTGATCGATTTGATATGAAGGTTGTTTTTCCATTTCCAGCACGTCCTGTAACATTGAGATTTGTAAGAGCATGAAGGGTTTTGCAAGGTTGGATACTAAATCAAAGCTCCCAGCAAACTTGAGAAAGATTTTCTAATATCACCATACGCTTAAATATGCACTAACTAACTAACTAACTAATAAACTAACTAACTAACCAACCAACGTAACTAACTACATAACTAACTGCATATCTAACTATATTAACTAACTACATAAATACATAACTACATAAATATATAAATACATAAATAAATGAAAAAGGTAATTGTATATAGGCGACTTGACCCGTTTTCCTATTCCTTATACCGATTCAGGTGTTGAGGTAGACGTAACAGCTGTAAATTTCATAACGTCCATAAGGCCAAAATCAAATTAAATGGGTTACTCATCGGGTAGTAAAAATAAATATTTGGATACAGATTGTGTTGTTGTTGTTGATTTGCACTAATACTAGTATAATTTTTTTTCAAAAAAATCCTCCCAGCCTTCTGTAAGGTTATCTCGATCTGAGCGTGCTTGGGTGTGATGATATGTATACAAAATATACATCTTAGTATAATTTGGTTTTAGCTATCTGTTTGAATCAAGGCGATCAATTTCTTAAACTAGCTGTGATGCACAAGTTCTATTACGTTTAAATTATGTTTCCAATTGAGTTTTTAATCTTATGTTTTAGGAGGATACATGCTAAAATTGTAATAATAATATAAAAATTGTGTTTTCATAATCATTTATAGATTTCAATATTTCTTTTTACTTTCAGCGTGAATGTATCTCCATCCACGTGGGCCAAGCTGGCGTGCAGATCGGCAACTCATGTTGGGAACTTTACTGCCTTGAACATGGCATCCAGCCTGATGGTCAGATGCCAAGCGAAAAGGTTCCAAACACAGGCGGTGACGACTCCTTCAGCACATTCTTCAATGAGACAGGCGCTGGACACCATGTACCACGAGCTATCTTTGTTGACTTGGAACCTTCTGTTGTTGGTAAGAAGTAATTTAGGGTATGAGAAGCCACGAGAGTCAAAAGATTTTGGTATGAGAAGCCGCATATGTCAAAAGTGCATACTTAGGGATGATCTCCTTGAAAAGATTCACCGCACAAATTTCTTTACCCACTCCCTCAATAGGTTGAGGTGAGGGTAAAACTTAAAACATACCAGTTTGATTAGCGTTTCTAATGTGGGCGTTGATCAAAGCTTTTGATTCTGAAGTAGTCCATGTTTTAATTTATGTTTAAGATGAAAATGGTTTCGAATATTTTCTTGTTTTGTTGGTGCCTAATATTAACGCTTACTTTCACAGTGAAATCACTCATTTATCTTAAGAAAGAAAGAAAAGACAAGCAAGAAAAGAAAAGGCAGTAGGATTAAGCAATGTTGTCTGCTTGATTGTGGCGTCTTCCTTTTGTACGTAGCGATCATCAAAAACGAGCCCTTGATGATGTGTAAATGGGTGCAGTTATGTTGCTGAGAATGGTTTAAGTGAATTGATGATGGAGTCTTCAATATGATACAGGTGAGGTCATCTTTGCGTCTTAATTTTGTGTCATGATGTTGGGAATTAAACGAAATATCGATGGAAATAATTTTCTTAATAATTGCTATAGGCGTTTAACATGTTGCAATTTTACAAAAATGTTAAATGTCAAGCTTAAAATTTTTCCATCGATGTTTAGTTTATTCCCTTAAATCATTTTAAGAACAGATTGTAACATGATTTTGTTCTACTTTCTCTCTCATAGACGAGGTCCGTACTGGCAAGTACCGTCAACTGTTCCATCCCGAGCAAATGATTACTGGCAAGCAAGATGCTGCTAACAACTATGCACGTGGCCACTACACCGTAGGAAAGGAAATCATCGACCCGATCATGGACAGAGTTAGGAAACTGGTAAGTCTTGCTAAGGAGTACAAAGATGGGAGATGCTGGTAGGCCTTTCATAAGTAAATTTATGTATGCCACTGCTATTGTTATACTGTAGGAGTTGGCAATGTCAATTCAGTTCGGAATGTGAACATTTTAAGGAGTAAACCCCTCTTTATCGGATACAAAAATAAGAGCATCGAATGGAAATTAGGACTTGGAGCGTAGAGAAACTCTCATAACTACACGGTAGCCTAATCAAGGACTAAAATGACGCCAATTCTTCTAAGATGTCTTGGAAAGATGTCAACAAGTTGATAGGCATAGGGAACCTGTACATGAGAACCAATACGGATCTTGTTGAATATTTCGTCTGTTAATAATCCTGTTTTTGTAAGAAATTGAACCTGTATCCAGACACCTGTACTGCGCTTGTTGAACACTCCGTCCTGTTGTTCTACTTTCCATACTCTTTTCATAAAGTTGGTTGAGAACACTTTAATTTTGCGACTAGGGGTGTAAAAACTTTTGAGCTTTGAGAACAATAATCAAACAAATTATATTGCAAATAAACATGAAATAAATACAGTGATAGTGCACTATGCATTCCTGATCTGTAACTCTTCGCTAAAATCAGACCTCATTTAAACAGTCGCAGCCAAGATCAGTAGAATTTAATATTAATTAAACAAAGAAATGCCTTTCATTTTTGGATTTACCGAAATATTTTTATTTGTTTTTCTTTCTCCATCCATCCAGGCTGACCAATGTACCGGATTGCAAGGATTCCTCATCTTCCACAGCTTTGGCGGAGGCACTGGTTCAGGGCTGACATCACTACTCATGGAGCGTCTATCTGTAGACTACGGCAAGAAATCCAAGCTGGAATTTGCAGTGTACCCTGCACCACAAATCTCGACCGCCGTAGTTGAGCCCTACAACGCCATTCTCACTACTCATACCACCCTTGAGCACTCCGACTGTGCCTTCATGGTCGACAATGAAGCCATCTACGATATCTGTCGTCGTAATTTAGACATTGGTAGACCAACTTATACCAACCTAAATCGTCTGATGGCACAGGTAGTTTCATCTATTACCGCGTCGTTGCGATTCGATGGTGCTTTGAACGTCGACATCACGGAATTCCAAACCAACTTGGTGCCCTATCCTCGTATTCATTTCCCTCTTGTTAACTATGCCCCTGTTATCTCTGCCGAGAAGGCGTATCATGAGCAGCTGACGGTCGCCGAAGTCACCAATGCCTGCTTTGAGCCTTCCAATCAGATGGTGAAGTGTGACCCCCGTCATGGCAAGTATATGGCATGTTGTCTGTTGTACCGCTGTGATGTAGTCTCGAAAGACGTCAATACATCAATTGCTACCATCAAGACCAAAAAGAACATCCAGTTTGTCGATTGGTGCCCAACTGGTTTCAAAGTAGGTATCAATTACCAGCCACCAACTGTTATACCAGATGGTGATTTGGCTAAAGTCCAGCGTGCCGTATGTATGTTGAGCAACACCACCGCCATTGCTGAAGCGTGGTCTCGCTTGGATCACAAGTTTGATCTGATGTACACCAAGCGTGCTTTCGTTCACTGGTACGTTGGAGAAGGTATGGAAGAAGGCGAGTTTGCAGAAGCTCGTGAAGATCTTGCAGCTTTGGAGAAAGATTATGAAGAGGTTGGTCTTGATAACCAAGCCGAGGATGAAGGTGAAGTCGGCGAGGGCGATTTCTAAAATGGAAACTGATGGCATTGTCATAACCAACATCACCAATCTATGACCTCCTAGTTTTGTGAAAAAGGATAGTTTTGTTTCAACATTCCGTGGAACAATGCAATCCATTTAGGACAAACTAGGGAGTCATGCAATATCTACAATGAATGATTGTATTATTCAAACCACTTAGCTTCCTCAAAGTATAATGTCGTATCTTCTAAAGGAAAAAGTTGCGCAATGCACATCAGATTTGTTGTTAAATTGTTAAAGTATGTCCTGTGCAATAAGTGTACCATATTATTATGGAGATTTTAGTATCGCATGTGGTTTAAAATGCGAGTGTGTGTTTGACGCACAAAGTATGTCGGATTGCGTGATTGGTAGGTGATGTATTGCGTGATCACACCCAAGTCACACCGTCACAAGCATCCGTGTTGTAAAATCTAAAAGATAGCTGCCAAGATTGCGAGAGTTTTAATGCAAATATTTTGGAGATACGCATTTATTTTAGGTTCACTTCAAACTATATAGCAATTTTTTTGTTTGTTTACAAAGTTATATTTGTGTTTTTATTTTCTAAACAAAGTGTCTAAGAGATCAACTTGTGTTTTTATTTTTCAAACGATGTGTCTAAGAGATCAAATTGTGAATGCTCAGTAATATTAGGCGTTTTTAAGTGATCAAATCACCTTGTTGCCAAATTATTTTTTTCAAGTTAATTTTAACATTGTGTCCATTGATGTGCCTGATTCCCCCACCTTACACCCGAATTGAGAAAATCTCAATAGTTCAAAGGTTATGATTAGTACTGGTTATGATCTTGCCGATTCTTATGTTCTAAATGATACATATCATATAGTAACAAACATTATGCCGAAAAGCACATACAATAATTCTTACGTCTGCTCAATCTATGAAATACTATCCTTATAGATTTACTTCTTCATGTCCAACAAGTGTACTCAAAACTAGCGTAGAATCATTGTATGTTTCAAACTGGTAATAATTCAAGAATAGATAAGCATTACCAATCACAAGTTTCAACTTAAATCTATAGGACCTTACCATTTATTTTGAACAATATACACCATGCCTTTCATCAACAAATATTTTTTTAATCTTCCTAGCTTTTATCATAGTATTATGTACCCGCTCTGTCTTTGTAATCTCGATGTATTAAACTATAACTTGGTGCAAAATGACTGATGACAGTAATGATAAAGTACAGTAATAATTCGAGCAAAAGCCGCGTATCGTATACCGCCGCATGCACATTCGTGAATAGCTCAAAAAGCGAACAAATTATAATTGGAAATGAAAGAAACAACGATCATGATTATGAAATTGAATGTTGAATTGAATCAGAAGACAGAAAGTAGACCTAATTGAAATAGCAACCGACCTAATAACAGTAAACTCATATAATAACACACATATCTGTAGTCTTGTGACATAGCTAAAACACGTAGTCATGTGTGTAGTTGTCAGGCAGTAATCGTAGCATATCGTATAGCTTATATCGTTGAAGTGTATGTATAATTAAAACAAATGAACACTAGAAATTCAAGGTTTGATTCTGTACTTCTTCTGTGTCTCTCCCATGGGACTCGTTGACCTGGTTAGCAATCTCGACAATATAGAATTCGGGTTTTTTAAGCCCAGGGAGAAATTCGATTTAAATTATGATTTAAACGAATGCATATGTATTATTCATATTGTGATTACGTTCATAATCAAAAATAGGACCCACTTGGACTCACCAGAGTTACGTGTGGTTTGTTTTTTTCATAAAAAACCATCAAAAACTAAAAAAAAAAAAAAAAAACCTTTAAAAACTTTAGTTATACTTCTTAGAAGCGTAAACCAAATCAAGAAATATGTGCACTTATTATAAGGAGTTTAGTCACATTCTTAGTATTAAATAGCAATATTCTTTTACGTAGTGTCATAGTCTTCGGAAAGATAAAGCGTCACTAAATGCTCGAGGTGGCTGATTGTTTTAGAGTTTTTCAATGAAAATATTGAATAGATCATAGTTCCGGTTGATAAATGTTGCCAAATTTCCAGTAGCAAGTGAGATGTAAAATTATTATGGACTTTGCTCTGTGTGTCGCTTTTAAATGTCAGAAAAATTGTTGTTTCTTATCAGCGAATACCGCAGCCATGACGATGCAGAAATGCCCGAGAATCATAGTTTGATTATTCCACGACAACCCTGAAAATAAGGCAGTACTTATAGACAGTATAACCAACAAAAACAACACTGGCAGTCCAATCAATCTGTTAAACAAGGGTGTTTTAAATTTGAACGACTGCATAAAATGTTAGTTGTTTAGATTTAGAACAACGTTGTTTAACAGGTGGGCTGAATGACATGAACCACTTGTTCAAACGTTTTGTTACTGTGTACCATAAATATTCTAAAATGAAGTTACTGATGAATAGAATAGAATAGAATAGGATAGGATAGGATAGGATAGGATAGGATAGGATAGGATAGGATAGGATAGAATAGAATAGAATAGAATAGAATAGAATGGAATAGAATAGAATGGAATAGAATAGAATAGAATAGAATAGAATAGGACAGGATAGGATAGGATAGGATAGGATAGGATAGGATAGGATAGGATAGGATAGAATAGACTAGAAATATAGATTAGAATAGCAAAAGCAATATAGATTAGCAATAGCAATGTAGAATAGAATTATAAAAGGCAAAGTTCAAAGAACTAGAACTTGATTAGTACCAAAGAACACCTAAATAATTAAGAAATACACAAACAACATGCAATTATTCAATATAGAATACATTTATAGAATTGAAATTAGATAATGACATGTAACTTATAGGAGAATAGGTATGAAAGTTAAAAATCTTCATTAGATCGCCTTAAACAAATAGTACTTTGTTCAGCTTCGACAGAAACACAGGTAATGTATGCATGCTTTTTAAATAAAAAAATCATAGTTTTCTTGCTATTGTCTACCTTGTCACCGATGGAGAAAGATAATTAATGTACTCTCAAAATTGGATGTTGCGCAAAATAGTTTGTGTTGATACCAGTCCTACAAAAACTTTTGTCCAATAGAGGGTTTGCACGTAGCGTTATATCATACTAACAAGATCATTTTCCTACAGTCGCATGAACCAGTAAACAAGAAGTTCTCAACCTTTTCATTCAGTTCGTAAAACCAAAATGCAAAAATGGTAAGAATGTGAGCACATTCATTGAATCATTATATCAAGGAAATCAACAGTTACAGCCGATTTTCCACATCACAAACCTATGACGGAAAATGGACTGAGTATCGCGTCGTGCAAACCCTCCATTGCATAACTTAACTTCCTCCATCGGCATAAGCAAACATTATTACTAAGTGTAAATTAACGCTTGATTGCATGTTTTGTAATGTTTAATGTTTTAATGATAGTGAAAAAGAAACAATCAATGGTGCTATTTATGTGTAAAAATAACCATAAAAATTACTTACTAACCACTTATCCCCGTTCACCCTTACCAATAGTAGCCACATATATAGGGCCCCTACTAACCAATACCCAACCCAAATATTCTTATCCATACTAACAATTGAGTAACTATTACTTTTATCACCGTGCATGTGACAAGCACATTTTTACTAACCAAGTTTTCGTGGCAACCCACACCCTCTAACCACCCAAACCCGTTTTTACTAACCAGGTTTGAGTAACGTCATCATTTTAACCACCAAATCCCGTTTTACTAACCAGGTTTGAGTAATCTTGCCTTTGTATCCACCCAATCCTGTGTTACTTAGCAGGTTTGAGTAACCATGCCGCCATAACCACCCAATCCCGTTTTACTAACCAGGTTTGAGAAACCTCAACGTTTACCACCCAATCCCGTTTTACTAATCCGATTTAAGTAACCTTATCACTGTACCCATCCAACCCAGTTTATACCAACCAAATTCTATCTTTACTCACAAGGATTCAGTAACATCATCCCTGTTATAACCAAAACCCTTTTTACTAACCAGGTTTTTGTGACTTCATAGTCAAAACCAGCCAATCCCGTGTTTACTAACCAGAGTTTCAGTGATCTCATCACTGTAACCACCCAATCCTGCATTTCCTAACCAGTTTTAGTCACCCTCATCCCAGTACCAATCTTGATATTAACTAACAAGGTCTTACTACCCTCATCACTGTATCCTAAAATTCCCATTTTAACTAACCATGTATCTTTAGAACCTTAAATATCACCTAAGCACATATCAGCCCAAAGTTTTAACGAAATTTACCATTACTTCTCACACACGTTCACCAAGTTTTCCCTATATAGGTCACATTCTAACCAAGTTAGCCCTTATCACCTTATCTAATCAGAACCCAGTTTTAGAATCTAGTCCACATAGTAATTTATCAAAGCATTTACCCCAAATTATAACGCACAGATCAAACCGTCCGACGCACCCTGATCTAGATAGCTCTTGATCTAACACAGTAGAGTAAAATACACCCTTTTTCCACAATTGTTTATTCTTAAAAAATATTATAATCATGAAATATGGTGCTATGTACAATTCGTAATTTCATTTGGTGCTAGTAGTTATAAGCAATTCCCATTATTGAATCATATGTTTAGTAGGCCTATTATTGTAAGGTGCACCACAATGAGCTAACCCACAAATATACGATTCATCCTGCACACATTACCACTACAATAGCTTTCACTCACTTCTATATATATATATACTAGAGTATCCATATCAGTTAATGTTAAAAAGCACATTGTCAGTTTCTCTCCCATACCAACCCCATTTTTTCCACTTTAACTAGATACAATAACAATGTCTAAGATACTACTTCATTGTTGCAAGATAGATTTTAAACCTTCTGCCTACATACTTAACTTCTTGGCACAATTTAATACTACTTTATTAATCTTCAATAGTACTGTATCTCCGTCGTTAGCCTATGAACCGATATAATTTGTCTGACAATTCATGCTTCTTCTTAAAAAATGATAGATTTTCAACAATCTTTACCTCCAGGATGCATGTGAAGAG
The DNA here is from genome assembly GCA_000969725.1 of Ophiothrix spiculata. Taxonomy (NCBI): domain Eukaryota; kingdom Metazoa; phylum Echinodermata; class Ophiuroidea; order Amphilepidida; family Ophiotrichidae; genus Ophiothrix; species Ophiothrix spiculata. Next base: position 11,677 of record JXSR01S033143.1, on the reverse strand, counting down.
CTTTGTAGTCCTCACCATCCACTTTTCTTATTTCTCTGATAAGCTACACTTCTAAATGGACTATATTCCAACAACTTTTACCATCAGAGTGATTTCCTCACCAGCCCTGTTTTCCACCTTGATTTAATAGTAGCCTTATTCACCAAACTCCATCAACAATTGCATCATCTCAGTGTCACGCCTTTTTTCACAAGTCACCACAAGTAGAGATTGAATAATAATTTTACAACAATTTACCATCAAGACCTGTCATCCTGTTATTTTCCTTCTAGTGTACCAATGTCTCTATCCTTTTAAGAGTTGTAAAGAATGACAAGCACGTCCAAAGATTAGATGTATAGATCCTTTTCTAGCTAACCCTCTTCTCTCCATTTATGTCCTAGTACTTTGAGTGAAATGAAGGATTTACCCTCTATCCATCAGATAAACAAGCCCTTTTTATCCTACATATCAGTCTCTTTCCCATTTTGGTGCAGAATAGCATGCACCAGGCGCCACGATCAATAATGGTGTTACTATCTCCGTCTATTTCCGTCATCCGCGTCCTTCACTTGATGCCAGTGTAACTACAACATAAAACCCAATCATTTGCTCAACGTCCATCTGAAGGACTGAAGTATCAAAAGCCAATTGGTTTCCCTCTCCCTTCGTGTAGTTCCTTTTCCAGTGTAGTGTTGAAGAACAGCAAACTAGAAATCATTTTAATACAAGACGTATACTTGTTTTGACATTCACATGTCCAACTAAGCAATTTGCATCTACTTTATAAATAGAAAGATTGTATCGACATTAAATCTTCCCTTATCCACAACATTATCCTAGAGGCCTATTGTAGTGTGGCAGAATAGAAATACTTCATCAAGACCAGTCAGCAAATCCGTCCTTACATCTCCGCTATTCGTTTCCTTACCTCACCTGAACACACAATAATTTTCCTAATCCTTCTTTTCACGTCACTAGTGTAGTAGTGTAGTGTAGTGTAGTGTAGTAGTGTAGTGTAGTGTAGTGTAGTGTAGTATAGCGTAGTGTAGATTGTAGTGTTGTAGAATACCTAGGACGAATTTCCGTCGCCGATAAACCCATCAGTTATGACGCTCCCCGGCCTGAGTAATGCACGACTATTTCGTAGCAAAATGTTTTTGAACATTAAAATCCTACACATTCAGCACAATTAATAATCCGTCACCCAATTCGCCATTCCCTCATCCGACCCACCATTCTTGCATTGTTTCATTGTATTAGCACAGATCCTCCATTAAGAGCAGATCACCCTCACATCACCACTGTTCATTTCCTCGTCACATTCTTCATTTAGTAGGGATGTAATAGCCGTCCATTTCTTAGTTCTTTACATAACCATTCACAGATGATATGCAATAGTTGTATGAAAGACGCTGATGCCCTGTTTTCCTTAGATCCCATTTTATATCCTTGTACAGTAGTGCTATAGAATAGTTGGTATAAAGGCCAACCAACAATAACAAAAAGCTTCGTCCGTCATTTACTATTTTCCTCACCCGACCGTAGGCCTACCTTTCATTTGTGCTATAGTGCCATCATCTAATCTAATCCATCTAAGGTCTCACATATCTCACCATTTCCACATAGTTCACCAGTTCACCTGAAATTGCGATCCCAATACCCTATTTCAATAACCGATCATATTATTCCTTTCAGTGTAGAATACAGTACTGTAGAATTCCTAGAAAAACACTTTCAAGACAAGATAATCATTTATGCAATTCACTCTCTGCCAATCATGGTGTCACAAATTCACACCTTTTCCACATTATTTACCTGAACAATTCGATCTCCAATATTGGTCGTGTTTATTTCACCCGTCACGCCCGTCTCGCCCGTTACATTCGTCATGCCAATCCATTTCTAGTGTAGAGTAGTACTGTAGTGTAGAATAGTCACCATGAGATCCCTTTCACGAGAAGACAATCATCTCCGCAAACACAACTTCAATGTTCACTGTTCACCGTCCAACCTCTCTCCATCCAATACACCATTCTTGTAGACCTAACCTGTCCTCACGTGGCTCAGAATGCACTTCTCGTGTCCTCATCAGTCATCTACTTCTGATAAATCTCATCCTTCATTTCAACCTTAAGCCTACGAGCTACAATTGTGTTTTTTTTTCTTGTATACCGTAGAATATACAAAATCAACGCTATAAGCTTCTTCCTTATACCTCGTTAGTTTCTGTAGCCATGCCACTTTTCTCTCCATCGCCTTCTTACATTATAGTTATTTAGAAGGTTACAGAATAAAAAAAAAATAGCAAGAATCTACTTACTATGCTTTAGTCAATGGTTCCGTCCTTACACGTTCACTTAAACAACGGTAAAAGAAATGTCATACTCGGTTTGCTCTTCCTCACGAGCATCATACCTTTCATCAAAATGGTCCCAAAAGAATGTTTACTATGACTCACTTGATGAATTCACAGCAGTTTACCAAGTCCACATCTGCTTTCTCAGTCAAATAGACGTATCATTGATTAATCCCCGTAGGGTAGAAAATATTTCAACGAGACTATAAATGAAATTTAATAATAGCTCCATACCCACACGTTTACCGTCAAACCCTTGAACATTTAAACGGAGGATATAAGTGCGTTTGATAAATCGCGACATGAGTATAATTATGAATGTTTGAAAGTTGTTGACCTGGAATAGAGTCTTGGAGAGCACCACATTTTAATAGCCACAAGATACCACACATCTCCCTTCAAATCCCATCCCACCCAACCCCACCTCACTTGTCATCCTTATATTAATCAATAAATAGTTGTTGCAAATAACCTTTCTTCCACGATAGTTTTCCCGTAGACTTTGTACAACCTACTCCGTGTCATCCATAACCTTTTAGTCACTCTGAGCATGTGAAGCACTAACTCTGTCATGTAACTAGGTCTTTTTACTGTCTGTTGTCTGCTTTTCTTCCTACAGTCACGTGCTTCCGTTTCCTTTCTTGATATATTTTATGAGCCGGACAAATTTTGTAGCTCTGCGTAATCTGTGTTTCTTTGTATTTCAAAGTAGCAAAGCCATAATGTGCCGCTGCGATAAAAACTGCTCTTTGTAGTAGCAATTTTCAAAGTAGCATTGCCAGTAAGTGCCGCTGTAGTAGAAATTAACTATCAAACCACTTTGCCTTAAATGCACGTGCAATCCTCTTTGTATCTTTGCGTTGGTTTCCTATCGTGTTATGTAGGTGTAGCTTTCTGTACCAGCATTTTATAGTATGATCATTTCTATCACAAGTGAGCTTCCTTTCTATGTATGTTTGTTTTTACTGTTTTCTTCATCTCTCAAGTGCTTCCATGTACAATATGTTAACTGTAGTTAGATATAGAACATGATACTTTCTTGTGCCTCCACATACCACATGACATAGTTGTATGGTGGTATTCAACACTTACTTTTAAGAATGCAAATACTAGTAAAAAATAGATAGATTAGCCACAGTACTGGTTGTCCCAGAATTAGCTCTCTACCTCTCAAGATAGAGTAATTTTATTTTAGCTAATTTACGGATCGTGAATCAATTCTGGAATGTATTGTTAAAAAACTAAAACATAATACGCAAAGCAAGTAGCATTTTGTCGTTCTGTAGATACTAAACGTAGTAAATTTTGAAACATACATATCGATGTTCTGTCTGGTCTTTTGCATTAAAAGGTTGGCCAAATATATAGTAAAATATATAGATCTCAACAATTCCTATATTGCACGTCACCAGTTTGCTTTGCACTTGCAGATACAGTAGATATAAGAGAAGTGTTTTGCAAATGTACACTTTCTCGTTAGGTGCTTCATATTGTGGTACCAACAGATAATTGATCTTCAAACCAGAAGTAATCCTTATGTGATCTTATCAATTTGATCTGTTGCAAGCCATATCGTCGTAGTTTAGATAAAATCATGCCATATACCATCCCATTTTGTGTACGTAAACATTATTGTGATATACAACACTCGTGCCTGCTGATGATTTATAAAACATCCGCTGGATATCTCCGACTGTGAACTTCTTAAAGTTAGCTAGTAGTGCATATGATGCGTGAGCAACACGTACGGTTAGAAGTAGTGGACCTGTAATAGATCCCTGGGGAACACCACATCTTATATACAATGATTTAAATGCTTGAATCGTGGTTCTAGTTTAATAACTACAATAAATTTAGATCTAGTTTAAATAATAGAGTAATAAATACTGGAACATATAATACTGACATACCCACGGGTTTGCTCTTTCTATCGAATAACAATAAAGCAGTTTCATAAAATAGCTTTTGCTCTTTGATTTCAACGTGATTAATAGTGCATGCGTATTATTGATGTTAGTTAGATGCAACTTTCACTGTACTTCGTTTTGCGATTGTTGTTCTACTTTTGTGTCAATGTCTGTTTTTCAGTAGCTTACATAGGGCATACAAGGTAAGTTCAGTTATAGATAGCAGGTTAGCGGTTAAGCGACAGTGTTTCAATAAAATAACAGTAATTCTGGTGGGCATTAAGTTGGATTTCATAGATTACGATGTAGGAATACCAGTAGGTGAGAAATGTAAACCACGCGTATTATTTATTAATAATCATACTAGCAATTGTGGTATATTCGATTTGGTTAGATTCGTTTAGGTTGGAATACATGTAGTAGTAGGCCATATTAGTAGTAGAGCCCGCGGGTAGATCTTGGTAGACACAACTTGGGAACTTCGTTGTAGAAGTAATAATTATTACATATCACAACAACCAGTCCATACTATACACACAGCAAGCAATGTAATTTCATAGCACTTTTTTGGCGATTGAGTGCTTTAGCGCGGGAAATTCAAATTAATGCCATGTGAATAGCATATGCTGGTATTATGGGAAATTAATCCGATTATGATATTACTTCTAGAGTAAATTGGAAGAAGAAATGTGACTTTTGCCCGTTTAGAAATAGTTGCAGGAGTAGAAATAGGAATGATGTACTAGTCTTGAAATAGTGACAGACCTAATCGCAGATGTAATTATACTTGTTGTAAGGGTAGAAAAGCGGCATTGATAGGAATAGTGGTAGCTGTGGGAGTAGGAATAACGTTAATGTAAGAGGTAGGGATAACGGTAGCTGTAGGAATGAGATTAATGGTAGCTATAGGGATTGGAATAACTGTAACTAAAGGGAAAAATAACGGCAACTTTAGGGGTAGGAATAACGGTAACTGGAATGAAAGGAACAATGGTAGCTGTAGGTTGGTTATAGGATTAGGAACAGAGGAAACTGTTACTGTAGTAGTTATATTTTTGTATAACTGTAGCTTAAAGGTAAGAAATAACGGTAACTTTAGGGGGTAGGAATAACGGTAATTGTAAAGAAAGGAACAATAGCTGTAGGTTAGGAATAATGGTAGCTGTAGGAGTAGAAATAACTGTAGCTGGAGTGGTCATAATACATGTACCTATATTATTTTTAGGATTAGGAATAGAGGAAGCTGTAGGAATCGGATTAACGGTAGCTGTAGGGCTGTAGGAATACCGGTAGCTGTAGGGGTAGGTTAGAAATAATGGTAACTGTAGGAGTAGAAATAACGGTAGTTAAAGTGATCATAATGCCTATATTATTTGTAGGATTAGGAATAGAGGAAGCTGTAGGAATCGGATTAACGGTAGCTGTAGGGGTTGGAATAATTTAACTAAAGTGAGGAAATAACGATAACTTTAGAGGTAAGAATAACGGTAGCTGTAGGGGTAGGAACAATAGTAGCTGTAGGTTGTTAATAATGGTAGCTGTATGAATAGAAATAACGGTAGTTAAAGTGATCATAATGCCGTAACAATGGTAGCTGTAGGTTATTAATAATGGTAGCTGTATGAGTAGACATAACGGTAGTTAAAGTGATCATAATGCCTATATTATTTGTAGGATTAGGAATAGCGGTAGCTGTGGGAATGGGATTAACGGTAGCTGTAGGACTGTAGGAATAACGGTAGCTGTAGTGGTAGGTTAGAAATAACGGTAACTGTAGAAGTAGAAATAACGGTAGCTGAAGTGGTCATAACGCCTATATTATCGTAGGATTAGGAATAGCGATATTTTAGCAATAGCGGTAGTTGCATATGGGTATTAATAGTAGTAGTACTTATCAGAGAGGTAGAAAGAGGTGTAGCTGAAGTGGTAAAAATAAAGGATCACAATCTAATAGTTAGTTAGTAGTAGAGATAGTTGTAGAGGTAGGAGTAGCGATATTCGTATATGTAAAGGAAGGATATGTGACAGCGGTGTATGATTAGTAGTAGGACATACGTACGGGCAGATACAGTCCCATATGCATAGGATCTAATCATTGTGGGAAGACCTTTGCTTATTTAAGAATTACAGCAATTTACAACAAAATATTTGTGATCATTCACAAAGGTTAGACTTAGGATAGGATTTGTTTTGTAGAGTGGACGATATTTAATTCAGTACGGTACTATAATAGGCAAAATATGTTTAAAAAGTATGTATGTTCCTCTAATGTGTCATTGAAGTTAAATGAATGCAGTTGCGCTGGGTATATTAATAGCAGTAGTGTAGTATTAGGTTGAAGTTAGTTGAACTTAGATGTATGAATTATTATAGAGGACCTTTGCAGGTACACATAGACGGGAGTATAGATAGAATTCAAATAGATGCGTCGCTGTAGTATTTGAAGTAGAATGTAGTCAAACTACAGTCCCCAAATTGTTAATTCTGTCATTAATGGTTTTATAAGACTCTGGTGATTTCAACAACACCGGTCGATAAGCTGCCTTTGCATATGCTATGAGAAGTGCGCTTGACAATTTCAAGAAATCTGCGATGCTGCAGTGATGAAATCGCTGGACTCTGAACGCACCATTAAGAACAGAATAAGCATCTTGGAGGTATGAATATCAGTAGCTGTAGGAGTCAAACTATAGAAGTAGGGTTAGTTTTAGCAGAATAGAATGAAGAGGGACAAGGTTAAAAGCGTAGTTAGGCATACAACGTAGAATTAGAATACTGGTTGTAGTCTAAAATGTGTAGGGACAAAACTGAATTATGCAAACAATGATGGACAGCAGTTAATGTAAAGAATAGAATAAGTAAATGCAAACAATCTGTAAATAGAGATCTGTAAAAGATTCATCAACTATTGAAGTGATCCATGGGACCAAAGATTTATTTTCAGTTACTCTTCTTAGAACATTAATAGTATCAAATAGTGAACTGATGAAATAATAAAAATATGATATTAGACCAAATAGAGATGAGACCAAAGATAGACCCAAATTTATAGATGTAGGCGTAGCTAGACTGTTACGAAGATGTATTGTCATACGAGTGCAGGAAAGTCGTGTCTGCAATGACTGCAATTTCCATAAATTCGCATTGCGCACTGTAAAATGTATATTTTCGAGTCAGTAGTTCTGGATCTGGTTCTTCAGCTGACATCTTTAATTCTTCCGGTGACGGTGTCACCTGAAGAACCATTTCATGAGCAACTAACATATGGAAGAGACATTTTGAGGGATTTTTGGCTTTCTAGTGATAAGGTGTTAAATAAATAGGGAGCGGTAGTTCCCTCGCCTTGCACCAATGAGGTCCCAGGTTCGAGTCCCGCGCCCGGCCCTTTATGTGCATTTGGTTTTCAGTCCATGCTCGCTTCCGCAGGTTTTTCTCCGAGTGCTCCGGTCTTCCTCCTGCATTCAAAAGTGAATTTAAAAAACATCTTGGAGCCATGTTAAAGATAAACTTCTTTCATCTTACTTGGTACCAAGTACCAAGTTGGGTTTCCTTGGCGAAAGCCTAAACAAGGTGAAATACAACCTATGGCAGCCATTGCAGATACGACGTTCTTGCACTCACATGACGATATGTAAATTGTAGCTAAAGAAGTAGATGTAGAAGTAGACATAGTTGTAGATACAGATGTAAATGTAGACTAAGACGTAGCTGCATATAGATGTAGAGTTGTTGTAGACGTAGCGTTAAATGTAGATGTAAATTTAGATGTAGATGTAGATATAAACATAGATGTAGATTTATTTAGATAGATGTAGTTTACATGGTAAACAAAACAATCTGTTTACTCTCAAAAAGCTTGTTTTCTATTGCAATTGCATGGAACAGTACTATAATATTATTAGTTATGGGTCTGAGTTAGAATAGAGTGGTATGCATGGGAAGATGAATTTAAAAGTAATGAGAGTTTGAAAATATTGATTGAACTTGAATACGTTTTATTTAAACGCCCTCATGATGTATGGGTATGCGTATAGTTGTTTTAAACTTTTTTGATAAATATTAGATAAATTAGATAAATAAACCTGCAACCCGCTTATTAATGGAAATAAAAAAAAAGCAAAAGGTAGAACAAATATACTGTAGTAATGAACACTTATAAGCCTGTCCTTCATTAGACATAAAATGTCACTTAAATACCGTATTCTTCGTAGATTAAGCGCAACTTCAGCAGCGATTTGATAGTACCCGCATCAATTAGCATCGGTCACATGAGTGCGTTTTGAATATCAAATTTGTTTATCGTAATGTAACTGCATGATGAAGAATCAAAAAATGTTGAGTGTTGTGTATTCAAAATGCATAATTGTATCATAATATGAATTTATTGTAGCTACATCTTTCGTATATGTAAATCATGTCAGTTTGATGTTTAATCCTATGCACTTAACTGCTAAATCTGAATGACTCACCAGCACCAAGTAGATTTATCCCTTCCCATAATAGCAATAGTACAGTGCAGCTGCAAATGCGATATTTGTGTGCATGCATTTTGTAACTACATGTAGTAGTATTAGAATATCGGGTTTCAACTTTTAATTTCACCGCTAATTCACTTTTCATTCTAAAACATTTATTAAATCATAGACATAGCTAAAATCATGCATAACTGTTCAGCGAATCACGTGAGTTGTCTTTTAGTTATAAGCTTACTTGGTCTGTAACACATGAGTAGAAGCATCACTGCATCTTAACCACGTGTTAACGTTGAACCCGAGGATTTAGCGTTGTCCTACAATTATACCAATTATATATAGATGACTCAAAATCTTACCATTTAGAGCACTTTTATACTTTATATATTACTATATAAAATCAAAGCAGTCGTGAGCTCAATTTGAGTTTAAAGAAGATACTAGTAGACATAGCTCAATGCAATAAGCAAAGGCGATCTTTGCGTGCATTAGTGTAGACATTATAGAAATAAACCCTATACATTTTCATCATTTACTTGCTTATTTTTCAAAACTTTCGAAATACTTTCACAAATATGGCACTAAATTCTTGAATTTCAAGTTGTCCAGCTATTCCCATTTTATCAACCAGCAACACCGTAATTGATTTGTTAACGCAAAATATTTAGAATATCACTTAGCTAGATCCAGCCACCACGCACCGATAATAAAACAGAAAAAAAATTAAAAAAAATGTAGATAGCAAATACTTAGAAGCAATTTCAATGCAATACTTATTATGATTAGGATATCCAAAAAGAAATGAAGGGGGCCTCTCCTA
>JXSR01S033139.1:9231-19233 GCA_000969725.1 Ophiothrix spiculata | reverse complement strand
GGAACATAGGAAACTAGAAGATAATGTATGGCCTTCCAAATTCGGAAGACATACATAAATCATCACAAATTTCAATCTCGCGAAATTTAATACTCGCGAAAATGTCACTTCTTGCGAATTCGCAAAATAAAGTACTTGGAAATGTAAGTGTTTTACAGTACTATGCCAAGGTTCATATAGATATGACAGGTCACATTTATGTTGCATTCATTTCAGGCTTGTTTTAATTCATAAATGGAAGTAACATTCTCATTTGATTTTTGCATTTTTAATCAAACACAAATTCAATTTTGTTATTACAACAGGAGGAAAGATTGCGGGAAATGAATAGACAAAAAGAAAAAGAGAAGAAAAGGAAGAAAAAGAAGAAAAATAGACAAAAGGAACTAGTTCTTGATGATGAAGATTTAGATGGAAGAAGAGTACAGGAATTGCAAGAGGTAAAATGTATTTTTATAGGTTTGTGTGTTGTATAGGTTGTGAGCATGTTTCTATAACAGTCTTGCATGTTGGCTGAATGTAAATGTGTGGGCTAGCTATAGTCTGCCCTAAAACGCAGTATGTTCATTGCAGATACATTGCAAGCAACTTCTTTTTCCTTGGAAAAATCCTGTAGAAATAAGCAGACGATCAATTCTCTCCCATAACTTAAATCAGTATCTACTACATGTATATCAAACATACAACATTTTTGCATGGGGATGAATTGAAGTGAATGTGTGGGCTAGGCCTAGTCTGCCCTAAAACGCAGTATGTTCATTGCAGATACATTATGTTTTTAATATCTGCTATGCTTTATAAATGCACATGCTGCATTTTTACTTTGTAGGGCATTAGTATGGATGTGATCTACAGAGTAAAGATCCAAAAATTTGAATCATTTTCTTTATTAGTATTCCAATTAATATATCACTTATGATCATAATACATTGCACACAGTCAGTTACGACTATATTTATAGTTCTTGATTTCCTTATAATTACTGCATTCAACATGGATCAACTAGGCTGTTTTATGGAGTGAGAACAAACAGGAGGCGTTTGACAGGCTCAAAACGCTCATGTTGGTAAGATAGAAGCTCCTAAATACGAGGGGGGTGGGGTATCAAAATGTTTTAAACTTTACCTAGAAGGGATGGAGCTATACCTACAATAACGGTTTATGGATAGTTGGGTAAAAGTGGGAGAAATGTGTTATTTTGCATATTAACTATGTGAAGAAGAAGCCTTTAGTATCTCGTAATAAATTATGTTCCTGGCTCCATTTTTTCTGGGTAAAGTTCAAAACCTTTTGATACCCCTTCGTATTTACAAATTTGCTGTGGATATGTAGAAAATAATCTGTTTTTCGGTGACATGTGCAGAATTTGTTGAGCAAAAGGCCCTCTTTTTGATGTCCTTTGGCTTAAGTTGTTTGGTTCAGGATTTTGATAGTTGCACATTTTATCTGCACATGTGAACTTGCAGTTTTTAAAATCAAGTTTGTTTTCACAATTAATATTGACATTCCACATTTTTGTTTTTCTTAATTGTTTTCACTAATCATATCTTTAACCTCTTTTTCCTTTAATTTATAACACTACCAGGATCTTTAGGGGACTAATGAAGGGACTCAATAATCTGGGCCATGTTCACGAAGCCCTGCTATCTGTATAATGTATCTCAATGTTGTTTTTTCACTCGTTCATGGGCTTTCCCCTAGTGATTCCCTATCTCTACCTTTACGTGACACGCAACACCTTACTTGTGTTTACGTACTACACATTAATTGGCCCGAGATCGTTTTTATATTTTAACCTTTTGGTAAACCTACAGGAAGGAAATCACCGAGCAGAGATAGGGGATTATTAGGGCCAAAAAGCCCATGAACGAGGGAAAAAGAACCTTGAGGCTTGAGATTTACATTATAGTTTGCAAAACACTTTATTGTTCACCTGTTGCAAGTTTAAGGGACTTCAGTTGCTATCTTGAGAAAGCTTAGTTTCCTGAATAGGCACAGGTGTCTTAATTTGAATTTGAATTTGCAATATTTTGTCACATTCCATTTTAGCGCCACATGCGTGCATTAGATGATTTGACCAGACTAAGAAACCACTATTACCACGAGTACAAGAACGCATTGGACGCCAAAGTCATTCAACAACGGAAGGACATCAAGAAGAAAACGGAAGAGTTGCAGAGGAAGATAGAGCTGAAAAAGTTAAAAGAGGTACTTTGAAAATACGTTTCTTCTTATGTTAACAATATTTTGTGAAAAAAAGCAATAAAATATTGTGTATTTTTCTGTAGTACTATACTCATGATTACCTCTCTTTCCAGCAATTGCTTGAGACTCAACTCTAGAATTTTCTTTTATTCCTGTGCATGGATCACCGTACCTCCTAAAACTGATACTCGTTTGACACCTTGGTCAAGAAGAATATTTTGATGACAATACCATTACTGTGGCATGCATTCAGTCTGACATATCACCTCTAAATCTATTGAAGAGCTTTAACTATAGACCTTTTCAAAACATGACTTTCCAAGAATTTCCGAAGCTGATTTTACACTTTCCAGTAATTGCCGACAGAAAAAGTGACTTCCTAACAGAATGTAAAGTTTGCGTTCTTGTTGACTGGTTGTGTACAAATTTGAACTTGTAATTAGGGTTAGCACTAACGAATCACTTTTAGTGTGATGTGCTCTTAGTTGACTGTTAATTGTAAGCTTAATCAGACGATTTCAAATGGAAATTTTACTCTTTCTGTCAGTGAGCATATGGTACCACCATCCAAAAGTTGTTCAAAATTAGTGCCTCTAACCATGTATGGGTCTGAATATAATTATTTTTCACTTTTATTGCACTGTAAATGCAACGTACAGAATTTTCTGAAAATTTTGTTTACAAAAAGAACATGCTAATGAGCTCGTACATGATTGGTTGATTACCCCATCCAAACGTTGTTCAAAATTAGTGCCTCTAACCATGTATTGGTCTGAATATAATTATTTTTCACTTTTATTGCACTGCAAAGGCGACAGAATTTTCTGAAAATTTTGTTTACAAAAATAACATGCTAATGAGCTTGTGATTGGTTGACAAATTGCCACATGATCGACGTTCCTAAGATTTCCAAATGGATTTTAAAATTGTCTATTGTATTAGCTCTGAGTGGATTGTTACACCTTGAAGAAGTTATATTGCCCATAAACAATACATTCGCCACTCGCATCTGTGCTGTACAACTAAGAGTCAATCATGATCTTTATATGCTAGGTATATGCACATGGCCAAGATGCATGGTGTCTTCTATTACAGATTAATCATTTGACAGAAGTTCTGTTGAAGTTAAGAGAAACTTTAGTTTCCAGATTCCATTTATTAGAAGTTCTTTTGAAGTTGAGAGAAACTTTGATTTCCAGTAACATATAATCTTATCTGTCCGCTTTCACAAGGTTGTTTTCCTGAGCATCCTATTTTTGGTTTGCTTTTCTTTTCAGATGGAAGCCAGCCACAGTGTAAAGAAGAGACTCACCAAGTCGGTTGCTAATGTAGATAATACATTTCTGAAAAACTTACCCAAATCAAAAATGTATAAGGTAGGATTTTTTAAAAATAATGAGCATGTGTCAGCTAGATATGAAGCACCGACTTATGCTTAACACTCAAAATATGGGTTATGGTAAAATCAAATCATCATGTGAGTGCAAGAAAGTATCTGCAATAGCTGCCATTTGTCATTAATTTGGATTGCACACTGCATAATCTCCAGTCTTGGGTTAGTGGCTCTTAAAATGGTTAAGGTGACTGTGTCACCTGAAAAACCCTATGTCACCTGAAGAACCATTTCAAGAGCCACTGACATATGTCAGGGAAAATTTTGGAAATTTTTCCATATTCCAGTAACTAGGGTAAAATAAATATAACTTAAGATATTGTAACATTTTGTATACCATGTAAACTGTTCCAGGAACTAGCCAGACAAATGACCTTGGTCAGTGGTAACTTGGGTACTATCTGATTACAGCTAGACTAAAATGTAAATGCCTAGAGGCAGTTTTAGCTGTCAAAGTAAAGTTTCAAAAGTTTCAAAAGTGTTAAGGGAAAGAACGTGTAATGATAATAACATGGGGCCAATATAAATACAGGTCTACTTGTTTAGATCAGATCATTTTCACAATGCAGTAACATTCAACCGGCACAGAGGCGTTTCAGAGACCTTGTTATCCATAGAACTCTCATCAAATAGATCAAATCCTCCATTTGCCAAGTAAAGATTCTCACTTTTTGATGGGTTGAGCCAACAATCAAAGCCGATGGACTCAAATCTATCAAAAGCTAAAACTGTGTGAAAAAAAGTTGTTATTGAAGACAAAAACTTGAAGACAAAGCCACTATAATGCTTATATAAATGAAGAATGAAACTAGAAGGTATGCAATACATGAGACCTGGCGCGAGGCGTGGTCACAGACATTGTCCCGCGAAAAAATAAATACCAAAAATGAAAATAAATAAGAAAAGTCATGAAAAGGAAGATCAGAGAACTGCTGAAGTGGGGGGGGGGGGAAGGGGAAAGGGGGGGGGGCGGAAGGAGGAAAAATTAAAGTTTAAAGGCAGTGAATTGAATATTTAAGCCGTTGCTGTTGGGGCTAGCAAGGGTGCCGTATTTGAAAATGGTCTGTTGTTCTTTCCTGAGGCACTGGGTGTCTGATCCAGGAGTATGTAGATGTCCCGTGACACGAAGATCAGATGGAACATGAGGAGTTTCGTTGTAATGACGAGTGATGGGGGTATCACGGCTATTCATAGTGGCGTAGCGAAGATGTTCCCTAAATCTATCACCAAGACGACGTTTGGTTTCAACTATATAGACTTTATTACATTTTGAACATTTTGAGCAATTATCAATTCACCTTAAACTGATAAAACAAATTTATATCTAAAGGTATATACTCTCCTGACAACTCTCCTTGAACTTTTCTGGAGAGTGATTTATAGCTCTTCTTCAATTTTTAAAAATGAAGCCCTGAGTATTTGTGATGTTTATTATATGTACTTCTCTTTAATTTTTCAGATTATGACTCTGCAAAGTAGAATGATGACAGACGGCAAGTTTACATGTATCAGAGACATTGAAGAATTCTGGGCCAATGTCAACAACCCGGATATGTTTGAGAAAATGCTGGAGAAAGGTGTGGATGATATCGATTCTACATCTGAGGAGGAGGGGGATGATGTACAGAGCCAACAAAGTGATGATTCAGGTAAGCAAGGTGGCATAGGAGACATAGACATTCTGAGCCATAGGCATTGTCAACGATGTGGATATGTTCTATAAAATGATGGAAAAGTTGGGGGAGGGTAATAACTGATACTTCACCTGAGCCTGAGGATGGTAATGATGGTGACGATGAGTAGGTTGTGAAGAATCATGATTCAGTAAGGATATTCGTGGATGGGGGATTTTGTTATTTTTGGTATACTGATGGGTGGGTTGACAAAATGTGCCCAATCTTGTAAAATGTTTCCTAAAAGCACCCAATGTGCCCCTTAATAATTCTATTGGATGTTTGAGAGAGTGCTTAGGAAGAACATGATGCCAGCAATTAGCAATGTGATGATTCAGAAAACTCAATAACTTTTGGTTTTGATGAACAACACCATTCTGAATGCAAGATTCAAGGTGACATGACATAAAATATTTCTTTCCTTTTTGGCAAGAAAATCATTCTTCCTAAATAGAGCTTCATGGCGGTCCAGTATATGGGTGGTCGTTGAAAATGTTGTTGGTAATATATACCCTTGTAATGTGCCTTTCAAAATGCGATCATTGTTAAACTGGTGATTCCCTTTTGTATGTTCCCATTTTTCTTCCAATCAGCTGTTGGTAGTAAATCATCCACTGTTGGTTCCCTTGTTCCTCAAGAGAGGTTAGATGTCAACCCATCACTGTTCTCTATTGATGAGGACAATGAGCCGACAAGACCGGGTACTAAGCGTAATTCCATGAATGGCAATCAGTCATCAGTTGGCACACAGCAGAGTAATGTAAGTACTTTACTCATTGTTTAACAAAAGTGAATGCTGGGCTCCAGAGGAGGGTGGCCGTGGCAACTGTTACTGGTTGCCAGACGGTGTCGTAGCCGATCCCCCGATTGCGTCATGGCCTATACCATCTCTTGCGTAAAGCTGTTGGGATTCGTAGAAAAGACAACGGCTTCCGGGATGATCACTAAAATTATTTCCGTCACATCGGTGAAAAATATGATAACGAACCCCAACGGATTTAGAATAACATAATTATGTTGATTACTATAAGAACACTTTTGTAAATTTTTGAGGAAAGGTAAAAATATAATCTTTGGTGACCGAATAGAAATCGTACCCTAAATTTGCATTTTAGAAATCCCTCTTCCCTAAATCTAGTGGATGCTATTTATCGTGTCCTATGCCGCCTGGCTGGGCTCTATTTCATAAAGATTTAAGAATATTCCTTACTTTGTCTGCAGAACCATAATGATTCATAAATCCAAATATTTCAGATTTTGAGAAGAATGCATTCCATTTCCTATAGCAACTTTGGATGATAAATATTAAATATCATCAGTTGATGTAATTCATATAGCAAACTTTTTTAAGAAATTTGTTTGATATAAAGTGCATTGTGTTTGTTAACTTTATTGTAAGAAATTATCCATAAATCAGAGCAGAAACATTAAATATATTAGAAATATTGGTTCACTCCTTATACATCGCACAGTAAGTTTCACTACAGTATCAGTGAATGAGTACGCCAAATTCAACAACTGCGGCCGACACAATAGCCCTTGAAGAAAGAATAATATCAAACACTAATATAGGCAGCATTTTATTACCAAATTGTTAAAATTTTGTTTCAAATGTGTGTCTTAGGAACTAAAATTTCAAAAGCGGACTAAATTACTAAAATTTATGCTTGCAAAAATGCAGGGTCTGAAATTTTGGTCTCAGAGGCTGTCGATCCCGGCACCAGCTATCTATGTCAGTGCCTCCTCAGGCTTTAATCACAGGGGTGTGGGGGGGGGGGCACTCAAGTATAATGTTGCAGGCATAGCATGACCACAGTTTTTCAAAACACCCCCTAAAAGGTGATTGTTTCTGAAGCCAAATATACCCCCCATTCACAACCTAAATTGAGAATTTACTTTTAACCGTTTTAGCACCAGGATTTGAAAAAGTACCCTATTTCTTGAAAATGGGCTAAAATGTCTGCTTTTGATACCCTAAAACGGTGTTACCTGATACACCCTTCTGTCCTTAAAAACACCCCCTAATTTACCTTTTTCTTGGTCACGCTATGCCTGCAGCATTAAACTTGAGTGCCTCCCCTCCCCCCTAGGAATCCAATTGACTATAATGAGTAGATAGAATACATAATGGTGTAAAATATTTGTCTTAGTTGGATAGACATACAAGTTATTCTTTGATGATTTCAGGAAACTTTGTTCAATCAAGTTTTTAAATTAGCAAGAGAGGAAATGGGGAAGGATATTGAAGTTTGTTTAGTTAGGAAATGCTGCTGGAAAATTAGAAATGCCATCCATAAAAATACCAATCTACAAGAAAGGGGACATATTCATGTACCAAATTTTTAGGTCAAATTATACAAAAGTCAATATATCTGAGTTTGCCAAAATTTGCACTATTTGCCAAGAATTTTGAAAGTACCACCATGAAAGTACCATATTTTGCAGAGAAGAACCCATTTAGACACCAGGGGCCGTTTCATAAACATTTGCATCAAGCGTACGTTTGATTTTTCGAGCGTAAAATAGGTTGATTCGATGTAAATTTATAATTGAAATCAAATGTACGCTTGATTCAATCAAATGTATGCTTGATTCAATCAAACGTACGCTTGATTCATTCAAACGTACACTTGATTCAAATCTTTATGAAACGGACCCCAGATGTCCTGATTTTGCCACACATATTTGAGGCACACCCCTATAACCACTTTTATAGTCCCACCGGAAAGGAAGTAACATCCCAGATTGATACAAAAGTTGCCAGTAATACAGGAAAAATATAGAGGTGAACAATCTGGCCCCAAATCAGATGATGATCTTATCAGATAAATGTACTCAGCTAAACATTTACCCGCTCATTGGTATATTCCGGGGTGGGGGCACTGACCTAGAAAGGTGATACAGGTATGTGCTGCCCTCAAGACCCCCTTTTCACGCCTTGTCTGCCCCTCCCTAGACCCCCATTTCAAGTACAACCTTTATTAGTTTGCAAGCCTTATTTTCAAAAATTTTCAGTTCCCTGGCCTCATTTTTTGAAATTTAGTTCCCAATTAAAAGACCCCATTTCAAGCAAAATTTTGAAAATTTTTGCTTCCAGAGCCCAAATTTTGCCCCAAAAACTAGTTCTTAAGGGTCATTTTTGGTCCCTTAGTTCTCTAGACCCCCTTTTCAAAGTCAAACTTCCATTCCCTAGACTAGGGTTTCAGATATCAGGGCCGCATATTATATTATATAAACGGTCACCAAAAATAAGTTTCCCCCATGGATGACCAGACTTTGTCATGATAGAACTCTCAGGGTTGAATGCTTTCTTTTGCATAAAATAGGTTTCTGTATAGAGAAACACTTTCATCAAATGGTAGAGTGTGTTGTTATAGAGAATTGTTTCCATAAACGAAAACTTGTTTTATGCAGGAGAAATACAGCCAACATGGCGACTTCTGTCTTGACAAAGTCTGGTCATCCAAGGGGGGAACTTATTTTTTGGTAACCTTATATTATAAATGCCTATGTCAGGCTTGATCTAGTCAGGCAAAGTTTTCCTTGATTTAGAATGTAAAATTCTGTGTTTTTTGCTTCAAATTTACACCAAGTATGTTTTCATGTAAGGCTGAAATTATTGTCAGCACGATATGAAAGCAATGTCACCCCTAGCGCACACACACACCACAGAAATACCAGCACAAAAATGTAACATTTCAAATTGATCCTTTCCCAATTTGCACTCACCTTTTTTTAACATTAAATGCATTTTACAAGATGACTTTGAAACTCATTTCTGCAATGTATTTTTCTCATTTGCAATCATGAATTCATGGTGAACACATATCATCGGCATTGAGAAAATGGATTGCTCCATCTATTAAGTTAGCTTAAGCTCAACAAAAAAGTTGTTGACTTGCCCTTTAATGATGAAATTGATGGTCGGTCGGTCGGATCTTCTTTTTTTAAATTTTTTTATTTTTTGTCTTGAAAATGGACACCAAAAAACGGAACAAAATAGTTCATATAAATATTTTCATTGTTTTGTGCTTCAATTATTCAAGATATATACTTGCAGGAACTGTCTTTTGAAAAATGCCAGGCGAGCTGCAAATCACTCTCCTCTAGATTTTTAGGCGAGATGTGGGAGAGTGATTTGACATAATTTGCAAGAAATTGTATCATTCACATTCTGCCTTGCAATTACACTGTAGTAATCAGTATCTTTATCAATTTGCAGCTAAGTTTTATTACAATGTATTCAATGAACTGATTTGGATTTTGATCTCTAAATGAAAAATGGAGTAAGAAGGTGTGACATTATATATCATTCAAAAGCTGAGATGTTAGAGCATTAAGATATGTCAGAAACTCAATTTTGAAATTTGTGACTTTCCTCTCATTTTGCAAGAGCACTCCTCATATATAAATCACCATTCTTGGGTGTATCATAGCAAAAATGCACTTTCACAAAGTAATTATTGACCAATTTATCTGACCTTTCAAACCTTTGTCACCAAAGGAAACCATAACATATTTGGTTGAGTCTGATTCTATATTTTTCCTGTATTGCTTACAGATGGCTTATAGGTTTCTAATGTGAAAGCCAAATGCACAGCAGGGATGTCTTCCCACTTAGATTAGTTTATTCCCCTGTTCTTTTCATTCTACACTGCACAAACCTTAAAGGAGCTCGGTCCGATTTTTCAAAATTTGGTTTACAATGTCATATGAAAGATGCCTACTCAA
>JXSR01S033138.1:0-10451 GCA_000969725.1 Ophiothrix spiculata | reverse complement strand
TGGAAGCTTCTCCCGGTATTTCTCTAGACCTGCTAATTGGTCCAATATTCTTCAGCTTTCTTCTATCGATTCATGACCCTTGCCCTAGGAATGATAGGAACCCAAGGGGGAACTCGCACTTCTACCTCTGCAATGTAGGCCTGCACCTTGCTATAATGATACTCATTGTACCATTTTTTTATCCCCGGGCCGCGGGGCACGGGGGTTTTTATCCTGGGACAATGAAACCAGGTTTCATCCCAAAGTTTCAATACGGTTGTTTTCGTGATTTAAAACAATGGCATATGAAATGTTTCTTTGCATTGTTTGTATATTTTATGGCAGTTGAAATAAATATTATTATTATAAGAGGCATATCATTGCACTAAAGGCCCAAATTTGACTCATGATGTTGCATTTTCTTTTCTGTCGAATATTATGATACCTTTTTTCATTTTAGGGATCATATTTTAGTCGTATCAATAAATGTTTCCCACCATTGTACCATGTCTAGAACTAGTCTTGTTGTTTGAGATAATATCATCCATAGATAATAATTATACAATCCTCGACTCAGTATTTTGCTGACAGCCTGCTTGGCAATACAATGAAAAAAGGTACCCCCCCCCCCCCACCCCTTGCCAGTTTAGGCTATATGCTTAATTAGGGGTGCGTGAAAATCATGTTTATGTGTTAATGGATTTCACGAGTTAGAATCGTCAAAATCGAAAGCTTTCGTTCCTAGCATGGTATTGATGATATTCTATCATGAGTCTGTGTAAGAATATAAGCGTGACACAAGGTCAAATGGTTTTGCAAAATGCTTTTAATTATAATACGACATGACCCGAGTCTCTACGAAAACGGACGGTAAGACCATATGGTAAATAATCGGAAAATAACGAGTGGACTTGGCTTACAAATTCCAAGTTTAAAAGAAAAACAGTCTGCGCAACATTTTATTCTGGGCCTACATTGGAAATAGACATCCTATTCTATCTGAATCATCAATCCTTAAAATGTTGCGCTGAAGAAATTTTGCCATTTTTTCGGTTCATTTTGCCATAGACAGCTTAGAAAATGGCGAACAGATTGAAGTAAAGTGAATGAAAATAAAATTCAACATTTGAATAGAAACATCATATTTTCAGCATATTGTCCATAAATTATTTATTTGTGAGTTCTGCAAATTTAATTTAGTAAATTTTTCAGTATTTAATGCTTTAGTTTCTTTGTAAAAAAATAAAACATGGAAAATCACTCCGTCGACATTTTCCGTAATTGAAACCGGAAGTGGTTTCATTTTGACAAATATTGCCTAAAATATAAAATTAAACACCGCGAAAAACATTTCTAGATATTAACCTTCCAGGGCGGTGTGGTGTTGCGATGTACACTGTTCAGATCAGTGTTTCATCTAATATGTTATAACCTGTGTGGGAACCCAGAAATGCTCTTAACTATGATACCCTAGGTTGACAATGAAATTCAATAACAACTTCAAATTGTCAATTATGTGAATGACGATCACATACGGTGAACACTGTAAACCTGCTATAAAACACCTGAGTATGATTTACTTGTCTTGCACTATTAAGGAAGGTTAAAGATGACGCAAGACATTTCAAAGTACAAAAACAAAGGCAATGTTCCCTTTTATGAGTCACCTCATCTGCAAAAGTTCCTGGGTCATCTACTTGATAACATGTACTAAGTGTTTTCAATAATATGTCGGTAAGACGGAAACCTGCCTCAATTTACGCTTTAACAATACTCAATCTGAAGTCGGTAGAAACGATTCTAAAGGAGATTTCAGTTTTGTCAATGATTTTAATTTTTCTGGCCACTCTAGTAAAAACATTTCTATCATGTCAATCGAACAGATGCGCCAAAAAAACCTTACCCCGAATTTCTCAGCTGAAAGTCATTATGGGTGATAAAGTCTAGTTAATGAAACTTTGCCCGTGCGGGATTAAATGCGCGTTTGTAACTATTTTTTTATGCGCCACCAAGCGTTCGATTTTCTCCCTTTGCTTTTCCTTCTTGCATTGTCACCGCGTGTTTTGCACTGTCGGTAGTTGTATTTGTTAACAATTGTAACTGCACGTTTTGTTTTATTGATTCTTGAAAATCAAATACTATAGTTGATAATAATGGCGTAATAAAATATCAAAATCAAATGAAAGTTAAATATCTTTTGTTTTCACCATTATTAGTGCGCATAGAAATATTGGTTAATAATTGATGAAATTCATACGTCTTGAAAAATACCTTTTGATAGTCTTAGCCCTAGAAGTTATTAAATACCAAAGGTAAACAGGTGCCCATAATCTAAGAAAATTCCTTTGGACTGTTTTCGATTCGGGGACCAATAAAATCCTTGGTTCCCTTGGCTAAACAGGTTTATGTAAAATTACCTCTAATATTTAGTACACCTGTTAAAACCCCGATGCTGGACCTATTGTTTTTGTATCATTTTTAGAACCAGAGCCAAAACTAATTTGACCTCTGTTGACCTTTAAAAGTCATTGACATTTTAAGCTAAATAATAGACTCACCAGGTATACACTGTATGCAGCGCCCCAAGAAGGAGCATTCGCACAGGGGACCCACGGCTTTACGTGACTGTCCGACCACGGAGCAAGTAGAGTAAAGTTTCCCAAGGAAACAAGGAGACGAAAACCGCCCGGCCCGGGGCTCGAACCCACAATCTCTGTATTACGAGACCCGTGCTCTAACCGCTCGGCCACACTCCCCTCTACCATATTTGTGTTCTTTTATGATGCAATTACCTACATAAAGTCACTTGTAAAACATTTGTTGTGCAAAGCTATATGTGAAAATAACATACAATTCTATGAATCTTAAATCAACTCAGTGGATATGCATTTTCAATATTCAAAATGGCCACCAAAAAGGCTTATTTTTGTTAAATTGTTCAAAACAGCCTCTAAAAGGGCACATATGTTCGAAGTTATCAATGGAAAATTTTTTTAAGGGTCACCTTGAAAACATTCCTCCACAATTAGGGTGGTTAGCATGTTTCAAATTTATAATAGTGTCCGTACAGAGATCTAAATATGATATGATATTTTTGTAACTATCGGGTGACCTTAATTTACGTGCATGCTCTTCAAGGTTTTCCCTCCGATGTAACTTCATTATTATTGTTCTTGTTGACTTACTGGAAAAATAAAAACTGAAACTGAAACTAAAATGGCCACCAAAATACATTTTAATGCATAAAAGTAAGTCGATATTTTATTAAATCAGCATAAAAAGCAATAATGCTGGAAGCAAATAATGGGAAGTGACTCTAAAGGTCACAATTAAAACTTTTTTCAATAAATTAGGTGTTTATGGTTCAAATTCAAAATGACACCAATACATATGCCCAAAATGGTGTCAACATATGTAAAAAGGTGCCCATAATGTAAGAAAATACATTTTGGTTGTTTTCGATCCGGGGACCAATATAATGCCTTGGGTCCCTTGGCTAAACAGCTTTATATTAAATTTCCTCTGGTAATTAAATGCCTATCACTAAAACCACAGAAGTCCTAAAAACCATAGTTGGTATACCAACAACCCTTAACTCGAGAAAGTGTAAATAGTCTTAGTCCAAAGGACCGAGGTTCAGCCAGACATAGATCTTCTGGAGTTGTCTAGTTTATTTTCAGATTGTTACAGCAGTCTAATTTTAAGATAATAGGAATGTTCTTAAAGCCTTGTGAAATAGAGGTCGCTGGTCTCATGATTCTTGAGCAAAAATGCTTCTGCAAGCCACTAACATGTTTTCATATAAATTCGAAACAACTTCATGTACGGTGTTACGATGCATCTCGGAAATACCAATCATCATAAACATCTTTGTATGCTGTATGCTAAAGGTAAAAATATCAGAATTACTTGCAAAAATTACCTTTTGCTCATTACTTGACGCTATTTCTTCCTATTCAATCCTTATTTTTGTGAATACATATTTAAGTAAACTACAAAGAAACGCTTTCTGCCTATTGCTATAAAAATCAAGCCTTGTTATTGTTGTTGCTGTTATTATCATTTATAAAACATGCAAATGAGCGAAGTAGTATTGACTTGCCAGCATCTGTCCTAACAAAAGCAATAAACAATAAGTAGGCTTAGTAAGAACAAGAACCATAAGCTTACGGCAATCATCTCTTTGAAGAAACACATCCAACCTCTCCTTCACCCAGTTCTGTCGATTAGTAAGTGGTATAATATCATCGATAAACCAGAACTCTGTTCCGTTATGCTGGTCACTCCTTTTGACACATGACTTTCTGTGGTGTCTTGGTGCGACAACAACTGCGTGGCAATCACAACGCTCGGCTGTAGGAACTGACCACCGAAGCTGTCTAGTAGAGTGGTCAATTCTCTCTTCAGGGATGCATACATGGCGGTCGACCTTCTGTAAGAAAGTAACTGGAAATAGAATGAGAAAAAAGTATTTCAGAATGTCTCTAAACATTATCAGCTTTAATAGTATGTGTAATTTAACAAAAACTAACCAGTCATCTACCTGGCAAATTACCATATTTAACTTGAATCGTGTCTACACCATTAAATACTGGGAGATAGGAAAGGTGGTTGTCTGCACTGTTAAATAATTGTGTTAACGTTGTGTTAAAAGGGAACATGGTTAACAGGTTGGGAACCCGTCCGGTTCTGTGATTTACCAAATCAACGAATGGATTATGTCAATTATCAATATAGTCTGTGGGAAAAACCTTGATATTGGGCTTGACTGCAAAATGGAGTCTGCACAATTGTTCTTGACCGATTCTTAGTCTTTGAGACCCATAGATTACAGAACTGAATGATGCAAAATCCGCATCATTGAGCATTTTGAGAAATCCAAGATAAAACAAAATGGCTACCAAAACAAGGGATGATATTTTAAAATTGGTCAAACTTTGTTAAAAACCACACCAACATGTTCCTCTCATCACAAGGAAGCAAAAAAAGTATACTTTTACCTATGTCTGAAATAGGTTCTGGAGTTATAGCCAAAAATGTGAAAGGTCATATCAGAGGTCACGGAACTGGCCCTATGGGAGTCCAAAATTTCAAAAGTCTCCGATTTTGTTCAGAATGGTCTCAATCTATTCGTCTTGCAAAACTGTCTGCACAAAGTAATAGTTTAAAGTGCATCAGATCAGTTTTTGCATGGTTACAGGTCAAGGAAAACTTTGTGCTACAGGCACCAATGCAATGGACTTTGTTTTTGCCTGATACCATGGCAACAATTGACCTGACACACTTCAAACTATCACTTTGTGTAGACACTTTTGCAAGAGGAATAGTTTGAGTCCAGTTTGAACAAAATCGGATACTTTTGAAATTTTGGACTCCCATAGGGCCAAATCCGTGAACTCTAATATGACGTTTCACATTTTTGGCTATAACTCCAGAACCATATCTCAGACATAGGTAAAAGTATACTTTTTCTGCTTCCTTGTGATGAGAGGAACATGTTGGTGTGGTTTTGAACAAAATTTGACTAGTAACATGTTATGGATGTCATTTTGGCGGCCATCTTGGATTTCTCAAAATGCTCAATGGTTTGGATTTTGCATCATTCAGTTCTGGAATCTATGGGTCTCAAAGAATAAGAATCAGTCAAGAACAATTGTGCAGACAAATATCTGGTTCAATGTAAAACCTTGGTTTGTGAATCATAAAGTCTTTGCTGAGTTTACGCTTTAATTCCATTATCAGTCAAGTTTCTTATTTAACTTTAAGTCAGCTTCACTTGCTTATGTAATATTCAAAAATAGTAGTGCTCCAGCTTATTACTTAACTCTTTGAAAATCATGAACATACGTGTGCTCCGATTGATAAAACGATACTATATCTCAGAGAGACCAATAATAACAGTGAACATTGAACTTGTTTTGACTTAAACAATTTTTAGTTGGAGCTTAATACCTTTGAATGATTAATGTTTCTGCGAATACTCTAGTTTCTAATTAACGCTCCAAATAGTATTTTACGGCACACTTCAAATATAAACACTACTGCATGCTGTGGTTCAATGAAGCTCTACTACAACTAATGAATCTTTATCATTTTACATAGTTTTTATATTTACACAATGTTATCTCTGCGAGAAAAATGGAGGAGGGAAGGTGTTGAAATAAATGAAGGGTGAAATGGAGGGAAGAAATGAAATGGAGCTAAACGTAATGGGAGGAAATTGATCTATCCAATCAAATGGAGGAGATGAAAATGGGGGGCAGATGTTGAAATGGAGGAAGGGTGAAATGGAGGAAAGCAATGAAGTGGAGCTCCACGCAATTGAAAGACAAGGAGTTCCAATCAAATGGACGAGATGAAATGGATGAGCAGAGAATAATAAAAACTTACTTTTACAACTTTTTCTTCGAAATTACAACATTTACATCATTTAGAGTCTAATCAAAATAATATCTAGGGGCATTTATTCTTAGCCTAGGCCTGCTACCTGCTACCTGCTTGTATATTTCGGGGTTTTCTTTTGAACCGTGTGTTTCTTATGCATTTTTTTTTTCTGTTTGACTGTATTACACTTTACAGACTACACACAAAATATTTACTGAGTCAATTGACTCGTTTTGCCTTATTTTACGTGAGCCATGTACAAATTGACTCAGTTATGACACTACGTGAATCATAATTGACTCACAGATACTCCAGTAGTGAGTCAAATTTCAGGTGACTCAGTATGATGATACTATATCGACTCACTTGTTGGAGAATACTGAGTCAATAACGACTTTTGACTCATTTACATAAATGTCTGAGTCAAATACGAAATTTGAAAAAGAGGCTGTTGGTCGGCCATTATCTTGAACACGCATGGTCGGTAACGAAAGCGTTTGTTAGTGGTTGATGACACAACATTGTCATTTCTGTGAGCACTTTTTGGCATTTAACACTGTCAGAAGTAATATGTGGAACTTATGGACCTGACATCAAGCTAAAAGTATAAATTACTACATTAAGCAGTGATTTTATATGGAGTTAGCTTACAATATTACCATTTAGTCCATTGTTTTTTTTTACTACAGTAAGCTTAGCCTAAGCTTAACCTCTTGGACTCGGAATTTGACCCGGAATTGTTGATGGGCAAAATTGTGTCTAATGTCACCAACACCTTTCGGATATCATCCTCCATGTTTGTGCACAAAGAGGACGTCACTCGAATAAATCAATAATGAGTGAGTCAAATGACCTGCATTATCTTTAATCTGAGTCTTTTGACTCATTTTACACAAGCAAGTGCGTCACCACAGAGACAAAACTAATGACTCATTAAGGTAATGAAGTTGAGTCTTCTGATTCAACTGGACTTGATCGGAGTCATTTGACTCATCACATCTGAGTCACATAACTCAGTTACCATACAAAAAGCGTCACTACAGGGACAAATAAAAGACTCAAGTATCTGAGTCACCCGACTCAGTAAATATTTTGTGTGTACAAAAGTATAGATGTGTCACATGGAATAAATGTGCTTTCTTTATTTGATATTGTTATTGAAAATTAGATTTTTACATAAAAGCTTTGTTATAATATATATATATATACTTACCCCGTGCCAGAAATATAAACAAACCCAACGTTAGAAAACATTGTAACTCCATCTACTCCAAACTACTTAAACGACCAGTCTATTGGTTCTTCTTTTGCTCAGTGGGCAAGGTGGGCGATTTGCACACCTCGGAAATTTTTTGGAGACATTTTGAAGACCTGGGAGAACAATAAAGGGGGCAGAAAATTGCCTTTTTCCCATAAAATTACGACAATTAGAGCTGAAAATTGCTAAAAATTAGGTTGAAAACTTCATAAAGCACAATATTTGGCGTTTTTTCTCGAAAACCCCGGCTGGAATTCACTTTACAATCAGACAAAAATATCCTCAATTTGTTCTTATATTCGAACCTGCAATGCTAATC
Organism: Ophiothrix spiculata; assembly: GCA_000969725.1. Lineage (NCBI taxonomy): Eukaryota > Metazoa > Echinodermata > Ophiuroidea > Amphilepidida > Ophiotrichidae > Ophiothrix > Ophiothrix spiculata. Next base: position 2,511 of record JXSR01S033138.1, on the reverse strand, counting down.
ATACTCAAAATCAACACACATTTTTACGCTGTTTAATTTATAGCAAATGTAATGTACTAGTCTTTGAAAAATGCAAAAAATAAAAAGAATCAATCACAGGTCATTTAACCAAAGACTCAATTACCTTATGTCTAGTAATTTACCTGCAACGTAAAAGCAATCAGCTAATAGAATCAGAAAACATTATCTTTAAATAAGTAACTACTAACTCCTAACTTAAATAACAGTATCTTGTAAAACACTTTATGTTCAAAATAATTGTAGGTAGATAGCTTTTGGAGCTTTGAAAAATACATCTAACTCAAAATCATGTCATATGCATATTCAAAATTCAAAGTGGCTGCCAAAATAGCAGGTTTTCATTAAAATGGTCCATATGGATCAACCTTTTGGTTTTTGCGCGTCAACGCAACGCATAAACGCGAAATAATTTTCATCGCCCCTTCTGTTATTTCTGTAAATTTACCATACCCTTCAGTTGGTGGCAACAAAATTCATATCTACTCACTCTTTCCCATGCTAGTTAGCATAAATAAGCATTTCGAGGACGCTCTTCAAATTTGTTTTGCCAATACAATCGTAACCGAACAACCTTTTTTTTTCAAATCATATTTCAGAAATGTATTGGTGCTTACATAGTGCAAGATTGGTGATGGGTTGTTGTATGTGTTTTTCTGATATAACCTATAAATACCATTACTTTTGCAATTTGTTTAAACAATGGCTTTAATTTTCATTATAATGATTTGCCTATAAATTATGTTAATATTTATGCAACCTGGTTACGGGTATTAATGATAGTTAAATGTGGATTTTTGCTGTCTCTATAGGTAAATGTGGGCGAAATGAATATATTTACACAATGTTTATACATAAATGTACAACACATGTTGTCTTATGGGGTTCTAAAGAATATATTTATACATGTGCTCATGAATTGGACACTTGCTCGATTCAATAATTCAGCGCATAATATATTTTAAAGTAAAAGCAAAGTTTGACACCTCACGGCAGACTGACATTTCTCTATTTATAGAAGAATACATCTATGAACAAATTTACCTTTGGCCCTACCGACATTTCGTACCGGGTACCTTTGGTTGGAGGATCAGACGCATCATACACTTGGCCACGAAGCCTTGCTTAGCAAATACTGAGCAAAATTTTAAAAATATTAATGTTAATACTTTTATGATGACAGATCTTCAATCACCAACCTGATACTCACTACGGAAAGCAGTAGGGGCCCTCGACGCTACAGAAAAAAGTTCGACAATTATTATTTTTCTGGTTTGTTACTTGTTACTTGTATAGATTCACTAAAATGTTAATAAAAATCCGACTGCGACAAAATCAGTTTCGATTCTGCTTGTGAAAACCGATCAGTTGGAAGGTTGTAATTAGTAGCATCGAAACTTTAAACTAACGTTAGTGTACTGGTTTAAATTGTCCCCAACACAACTAAACACGTATGACTGCCCTTACTTCTATGTAAGCTATTAAGGCTACAGTTCCTAAAAACGTCTCTCTCGGCTGAATGTCATGTTTACTGCACGTTTTCACCTCTTTACACCTATCAGAATATCCCAATTTTTTGCGTACATATTGAATAGAAAATCTAGTCTATACATGAAACTTTACTAGTAATTTCACGTCCATTATCAAGGTCAAAATGACGCCTAAAGACTACTTTGAAAAAGTTGACCCCTCTTCGCCGAAACCTCATAATTTCATGATGTTCGAACAATTCGACTGGTTTCAAATGTTGACATATTGTAGGCTTGATACTTCTTATTGAATTACAAACCATATTTTATAAATATGCAAAGTCGATTTTGAATGATAATGTAACAAACCCGCGTTGTTTTGCCCGAATATCCGGACGTGAATTACGACTCTGAGTTCTCCCTGTTTGAAATGTGAATTTCCTGTTTTAAGTATCTACATGATCTTTTCTGATATACGCATAATTACTTACATATTGAGCATTTCCATGAGGCAAAAATTGCTATTTTTTTGTAAACAAAAGAAAAATACGGCATTCTAATGTTTATGTTTTAGATTTAAGTTCCCGATCTCAACGCTGCCTTGATAGCTCAGCGGTAGATCCCTTACTTTGTAATGCATGACTAATCCATGCCATAATCCATGGTTCGAGTCACCGTAAAGGCAGTGGAAATTATTTATTTACTTATTAATCTTTTCATGATTAAAAAATATTTATAATTCACATTTTCTTGAGCAGATGGAATCCCTTTACCCTTAGGCGGCAGTTATCTTTGTTCCGATACTTATTGTAATGTGCATTGCGGTGAGTTTCGATAGCCACAGTTATATACATGCTCCGTTACCTATTGTAGTATGCTGAAATCATGCATGGACAAATTTAATTGGAATGAGATGCTCAGCAAACATGATGATGCCAATATTATGTATGATAAATTTATTGAAACTTTCACTCTCATGCTAGACACATATACTCCACTTAAAAAAACTAAAAATAGAACTAAA
>JXSR01S033137.1:0-10754 GCA_000969725.1 Ophiothrix spiculata | reverse complement strand
CAGTTCTATAAATACCATATGAAAAGTTTTGAAATTTTTTTTCGTAAACTTCTGAAATTTTACTTTGCGAATTATTTTGGGGAAAATTCTGTCTGGGAAAATTCAAGGCTGTTGCCAGCTAGCCGCTCAAAATTGTGGACTTATTGTGCTCCAGCACCTTACCTGTGGCTGATATCCCCTATCATTTTCCTGCATTCTGTTACTGGATAATGCTTCACTACTGAAAGTCTTCTTGTACTTATTTGATGCCTTTGCTTCTTCAGCTACCAGGGAGTCAGGACGCACCCATCTGTTACCTTCCAATCCTATTGGGTCTAAGGATGGCATATTGTGTTGAATGGAGTCTAACTTTGGTTTGGAAGATTTTCCTAGGAATAGAAAATATGTAAAATATTACTGGAAGCGTAAGAGTGATAACATAAAAAAAAACCTTCAGCAAAATGCAACTTGTTGATCCAACATTAACTGCCTTGGCCATTTTGACAGTCACACCCACTGTTTGGTCTACATAGACCTTGATGTGTGATTTCAAACTGATTGTTACATTTATAGTCAGACCAGATTTTACATTAGCAGGGGGCATTCATATATATTGATGTACACATGCTTGAACAAAGTTTTAAAAATACCCCTAAACAAGATTAAGCGTATTCCTTGTCCCCAAACAAGTGCAGTTTCACCTTAAATTCTACTCCAACTTGTTTGATATCGATCTTCAACTTTGAAAAAAATACCATTTTTTAAAAATTGGTGTTTTAGACCCATGATCCCTAAACAAGCTCTGTGCTCTCTGCATTAGTCAGAAAAAAAATCATGTTTTTGTTTACATATGTGCACTGTATCATGCACCCCATACTTTTGAAAAGTAGGTCTACAAAAATCCTAAAATTGTCAAAAATTTGGGGTTCTCAGAATTTTCAGTTTAAGTTGCTTTGAAAAAAGGGTTGGGTTGAAATAAAAAAAGGTTGTGCTGCTTATCCTGGGACTCAAATTTAAAGTTATGCTGGGGAGCTCTGCGAATCAGAATGAGCATACTCACTGCCATTGTGGTGGTAAAATGGAAAATAAAACTTGCACCAATGATACTATTATTAAATCAAAAATGTGCTGAAAAAACACAAATGCTTGCACATGAAAAAATTTACATGCTTTGAAGTTTGAGCAAATTGTACATGCATTTATATTTAAAACACTATGATGTTGTCGTCATTTGTATTCTACATTGATTTGTGCTGGGGGGAGGGCGTTCCCATTCTGGAGACGACACATATGTAAGGCTCAAACTCAAAGGACCCACTTTTTCAGTGTTGCTCTCAATTAACCAAAGACCCCCTACTTTTAACAATTGCATTGTGCTCTCACCCTATTTATTAGGCCTATATTTTTTTCTCTCATTAAATGCCAAATGTTGCTCACCAATTGCCAAATTATGCTCCCCAAATGCCAAAAATCCTAATTTTTGACCACTGAGCCCTCATATTATTGTATTTTTCTCTCACCGAATGCCAAAAATCATGCTCTTACCCAAAGACCACTCATTTTTTGAGCCTGTTGTCTCAACGAATGCCCCAGCTGATCAGAACGCGGGCCTTACAGCCATATCCATTTCATATTTGACTAACACCCCCTCCCCCGGGATAAGGAACCACTTCAAAACACAACCGGCAATTGGTATTGTTCTGGGTCGTCAACGGCCGGTCGGGTTTCAAAGCGACCCCAGATACCCTGCTCACGTAACCTTGCGGCGAGGTTACTATGTGTTTACGGCGTCATACCGGCAGACATCGATCCGACATCCGACCGGAGTTAGACTGGTGCCCCCGTGAGCCGTAGAAAAGCCGAAAGCATGCCGCAAGAATTTAATTCCGAGTTAAAACCTTGCAGCTTGTATATGATGTCTTCAGTTATGGTCATATAACCACCGGCGCGCGGTGTCCGACTGGGCATTGCAAGCATTCACCGGTGTCATACCGATGTCATACAGGCGTTGCGTTGCGGCTTCTTGCGGCTTATGTGACCAGGGTGTAAGCTAGAGGCATCAATGAACCAAAGTGGGATGAATATAAAAGATTGTTTGGAATTTCTAAAAAGGATGGGTCATTAAAAGATCAGATGACATTAAAAAGGGTTGGGTTCAAACACCACATACAAGTTGTGTTCACAATAGGAGTGGGCTATAAATGGGTGATTTTTCAGTTTGCCTTGTCAACAGTTTTTTTGGATTGCACTTGACCTATCTCAACTTGAAATGACAACATTTTTGGTTATAGGTCAAAGAAAAAAGTGTGCTGCGCCCTGTAGTGTCAGTGTGTCGCCATAGTAAATATATGTGTAGTAGAGAAGAAAATACTTAAAATCTAAACATCTTTTACATTTTGAAACAAATTTCAATGTTTTAATATGTATAAATAAGTTATGAAATCCATGTTAAGAGTTTTCATGACTATTAGACATTTCGCTGTTGTAAAAATTGACGTTTTCCTTCAAAATTGTGTGTGCACTCATTGTGCTTTTGCTAATTTTAAGGTAGCAGCTGCCAAGGCGGTATCAAGTTTGATCTGCTTACAAAATTTGAGCCTTCTATCTACTTTAGTTTGTCTGTTAGACTCGTTTAAATACGTCAATAATAACCCTATGTAAAAGCATAGGGGTCAACTAACTTTTCCCTATACAAATGTATAGGAACATTAAAATAATATTAAAATGGGTAATACAATCAAACTAATTATAGTACGAGGCTCAAATTTCTTGGGTAAATTAAACATCAGAGTATCCTAACATATGCATACTTTAATTTACACAAAGTTGTACAAATTGCGCATAATTGCAAAAAGCGCCCTCACTTGGAATTTTGACCAAAAACATCAATTTTCAGGTATACGAAATGACTAGGGTTTACAAAAACTTCATATTTGTGTTCCTTTGACTCCACTTGATAATCATTGACCCATTCACAAATCAAAAAGATCAAGAATTGTGAATTAAAAAACAATTTTTGTAAAAAAAAAAGAATTTCTCTAAAATGACATATGGTCACAAGAAGGCACGACCCGATTAAATTTTTTTCGCCATTTCATGTTGAGATAGATCAGTTGCAATGCATGAAAACTGTTGACAGATAGAAATTCTGAAAAAAGCAATTTTGACTTACGTATAGCCCACACCTATTCACAAGTAGAATTTCACCCGGGTAATCTTTTTTCCAACATTCCACAAATATTTCCGCTTACACGGGCTGCTGTTCTCACTTGCACTTACCCGGACTGATAACACGAATGATAATACGACTACTGCTGAAAGAATTTAGCAACCCATGTTAACTTCCGGAAGTTGCAGCGCCACTACAATGACCTTTGACGAAACTGCGCTGGTGATTTCACTGCTTAGATGTAAACAAAAGATTGTACATGTATAGCAAAGTGCATATGCTTTAAGCTTACAACCAGTCTATTTTCGTCATTTCAAAATAAAATTGCTCAAACTACTCGCGTGTGTTGACAGAACTGTACTGGGGAACATTGGCACATTTGACCCTGAAGTCAATTCGCCTATCCGGTCAAAAGGTCACACTTAGTACGAATGCCAACCCGAGTAGTGTTATCTTAACCCGGGTGATCTCAATTTACCCCGAACTTTTTCTAGTGTTAACCCTTTCGATCCCATAGAACACTTGAGCGTTTCAAAAGGAACTTACGAGAGAATGCTCAGGCGTTCCAATTCGTATTAAGTGTAAATAGGTTTTACACACTCATATTGTAATTCAGGATCAAAAGGGTTAATAGTCGTGATAAAGGTCGTGTTAAACTAACACAGTTGCTGTTCTCACTTACGTTTTATCACGACTGCTAACACCACAAGTGCTATAGCACGACCCTTAACACGACTATAGTCGTGTTAGCTACTGTAGTATGTCTGATCAAGCCTACTGTTATGTGTGTGCTCATATAACTGTAACTGAAAATGGCCCCAAATTTGACACATTGGGTTGTTTCAAAAATTCCCACTGATCGAGTCAATTTCCACTTGAGGGCATCACAAGTCACAACAACAACATTATTTTTTAACATTATATCTTACCTATAGGTCGAACATTTGTAGACTGATCTCGTTTTCCAGCTATAAAAGCTCTGTTTTGCAGTAGAACCTCATTGATCTGTTTGCTTTGGGTTTTCTTGACAGGTATCCTCTTTCCCTGAAACTTCTTTGGTAGTTTACATACAGGAGGAGTTTCGGGTGTTTTGGTCTGATCACCAATACGTGACCAGTCAGTTTGGTGTTGAAGCGTTTGCTCCCATAGTGAGTCAATTTCATCGTCTGGCAAAGCTGGCGGCGGTTGTGGTGAGATGGGTTTCTTTTTTTGGAGATAGGATTTGACTAGATCTCTCTGTGTGGCATCAGTTAAATCAGGGTTCTGAAAATATATAGAAATAGAAATGTTAAAATGTAATCTGAAAGTTAGTAAAATGGCAGTTAACATAGCACTCCTTAACTAGCTCATACATACCTTCATAAAACTGGGATTTCTAAGTTACATCCTAATTTAAAGGGGCATTGGACAACATTTTTAATTTTTTTTTTTGTGGATGATTTACATTTCATATGTTAGAAAATAACATTCAATTACCGTACCAGATATCATGAAAATTTTGATCAAAACCTTCAGAAGAGTTAAAAATTTGAATTTTATTTTGTTTGTTAATTTTGGGTATGAGGTTATTCTCTAAACGTAAAGATTTGTTTGTAAAACATTCTGTTCATATCATAAATTGCAGATAAATGAAAAGAAATTTTGAGTTTCCATTAGAACTCCTTTTTCTAAGTGGTGGCGCCTATGCAAAAAGCCCCACAAGTCTTCCCTGCATTGGAAAGCATTGGGAAGCAAATGCCCTATAGTCACAAGTCTTCCCCCATGTGGAAGCTTTGCAAGTGATGCCTGCCTGGGAAAATGCCCCAGTCACAAGTCTTCCACCAGTGGGAAGCATTGCAAATGGTGGTGACTGGATAAATGCCCCAGTCACAAGTCTTCCACCAGTGGGAAGCATTGCAAGTGGTGGTGACTGAGTAAATGCCCCAGTCACAAGTCTTCCTCTATTGGGAAGCATTGCAAGTGGTGGTGCCTGGGCAAATGCCCCAGTCACAAGTCTTTCACCAGTGGGAAGCATTGCAAGTGGTGGTGACTGGGTAAATGCCCCAGTCACAAGTCTTCCCCCATTGGGAAGCATTGCAAGTGGTGGTGCCTGGCAAATGTTCCAGTGGCACAAGTCTTCCCCCTTTGGGAAACGTCTCCCCCCACCCCCTTTGGGAAGCATTGCAAGGGGTGATGACTACAGGCAAATGCCCTAGTTACAACTCACAAGTCTCCCCCCCCCCCACTCCCTTTGGGAAGCATTGCAAGTGGTGGTGCCAGGGCAAATGCCCCATCAGTCACAAGTCTTCCCCCAAATGCCCCGGTCACAAGTCTTCACTAGGCCTGGGACTTTTTGGGTAATTTGGTACCCGGGTACCCGGTACTGACTTCTTTTCCGGTCTGGTACACGACCATATTTACAATATTAGAATGGGAAGTTCGACAGGAAACTTGCAAGAATGGGAAATTTGCGCCATTTTGGCGAAAATTTTAGAACATTTTGGAAAACAGATCGATCAAAATACCACATTTTGCAAAGAAAAAGGGCCCATTGAAATACCAGACAGCCTGATTTTGCTACCCAAGTTTGCGGCACATCCCCGTAATCACTTATGTACTAAGTACCCCCCACCGGGTTTGACCATACGATGTCTCAATTACACGAACATTTTTGATATTTTTGCCGATTGTTGTCGTTATTTATCATGTTTACTTCGATCAGATGATGATTTTATCATTTATAATTTTTGAATTTTTAAACATTGCAAGTGTTGGTGCCAGGCAAATGCCCCAGTCACAAGTCTTACCCCATAGGGGCGCATTGCTAGTGTTGGTGCCAGGAAAATGCCCCGGTCACAAGTCTTCACTACGATTGGGACTTTTCAGGTAATTTGCTACCCAGGTACGGTGAAGACTACCTGACTTATTTTCAGGTCGGACGGTACCCGACCATATTGATAATTGGGCATTTATAATGTTATTATTTATCAAGTTGTTTACTATTTGCCTGAAAATGTGAATTTCCTAATACTTTTGTACAGTGAACTTCACTGTACAAAAGTATTGGGAAATACACATTTTCAGGCAGTGAAGATCCAAGCTTTTTGCCAGAATTTAGGGAAAAACCTGAAGATAATCATGCCTGTTACTTCAATCAGATGATGATTTTATCATAAATTTTTGATCAAAATTTTTTTATTCAAAATTATATATGTGACCCATCTTAGACCCATCATATCAAAAGGTACCTTAAGGGTCCTAAAATGAAAATTTATTTTTTGGTCTCATCTGAAATATTATATTTTAAGCTTTAAAATGACACCTTGCTTTTAGTTATGCACTTGTCATTTGTAACTCCTGCCCCCGGGTACCCGGGCACTAGCGGGGAATGCGCCTGAACTCGTTCATCAGAATTTGACGAGTCCCCGCCGAACACTCCGCCGACTTCCTCGTAGGGCGGGGCATCCACAAAACCAAGTCACAGACGAAGTCCCGGCCCCATACCACGGGGAAAGGGCTCAAATTCCATAGATTTAAGTCCTGGTCAAATTCCCCGCCTAAATGGTCACCATCGAGTCACCGCCGCATCCCCGCACGAGTTCCCCACCTGGCGGGGACATCAGCATGCACAACTTCCCCGCGCAAGTATGACGAGTTCCCCGATAGTGCCCGGGTACCCGGAGGCCGGAGTTACAAGTGATAAGTGCATTATTGGATGTTCGATTGCAAAATACATATAAATAAAAGGCATCAGTTTAAAATTTCTGTACTGGTAAAACTTGAATAGAGAAAGGATATTTATCTTGTTTTTTAACAAATTAATCTTATGTTTTGGATGTTGGAGCCTGATTTATATGATAAATTACACTTCAAAGGTAACGTTTCTGATGAAATTAGAAATTCGACCTTGGATGTGATTTTTGACTAAGCTCAGCTTCAATGGCCCGTATCTCGTAATTTACTATGCCGGTATTAGGGCGAAATCATACTCGGCCTCCAGTGGCGTAACTAGAGGGGGCAGAAAAAATGTCTGCCCCCCCTCCCCCGCTTGCCCCCCCCCCCAAATGAAATCAAGAAAAGTACAGAGTTTCAATATATAGTACCTGTATAGGTAATGTAACTATGCAAAATTTAACCCTTTTTATGTGTTAGTTTTTGCAGAAATGGTTGACCACTCACTGAAACGCTTCTAGTAGTGAAGTTGTTGGTGAAAAACGGGTCCTGAAATATCCTCGAATTTGGCCAAAAATTATGTCCCTGGCATTGCCATTGACTGTGTACTGTTCTGTGTCAACACCTATTTTTCCACCCGAAGGAGCATTTTACAAAAAAGCGCTTCCATTTCATGCAATTTGGCTGTTAGTGTTACTAAATACTATAAGATATATGTTAAAATGTATCAAGGATTTGAGACCCACGTTTTTTACTCAAAACTATTAATATTTAGGCATTGAAAATCAACTTTTTCTGATTGGCCACAAGTTTTTGCAGAAGAGTGAGCCCTCTAGAGGCCAATTTGAGCCCACCACTACCCCAGTCAGTCACCAGTCTTCCCCTATAGACCTTTTCAAACCGATCTTTTCCGAAGATACCCGAAAGCTTGAATAAATTCCGATCGTTTCCAGGAAATAAACAGTACCTCTGTGCCTCATCTTTTGACGAAGTTCAACACTTCGACAGTATGTTTCCAACAAAGACGAACGTTGCCGTTTTTATCATGCACTTTTGCGGTACTATTTCATTTTATTTAATTGTCGTCTTCCGACTGCAACTGCTGTGGCACATGACCATTTTTTTGATAGCTGTTTGAAAAGGTCTATTGGGAAGCAATTGCAAGTGGTGATTAATGCCTGGGCAAATATTTTTTGAAGGTTTCAAAATAATCAACATTTTTGTGCTTACTGAAATCTCTGAACCGGAAATAGCTTGGAGTCGACCCAGTAAATCAAAACTAATTATTGGGTACTGGCATTTTTGTTCAGCTAAGTTGTTCAGTACCCGGTACTTACAAGTTCATAGAGAATAAATTGTGACAGGGAAAATAAAGTAATGGTTATCACATTAATTTGGAAGTCTAAAGTAACTTTGGGTTAATTTGTTATCAATGAAATGCCCCGAGGATCAGCAACCTGAATCTTTTTGATTTGATATTTAGAGATACAGATTCTTCAAAGGAAATTGTTTTCCTGGAAAATTAATGCCTACATTGTATCTACATGCATGGTTTTGAAATATGAACATGTAATATTTGCAATTTGCAATTTTGAATTTAACAAGTTTTGTGTTTTAAAAGCAATCGTATACGTGAAGTTCTGATTATCAAGTAAGCATAGAAATCAAGTTGCTACAACTTCTATCAAGTTGGTTAAATAACTTTATTGAAGTTCAACTGGATTGACTTGTGCAAACCCAGAGGGGAGCGTGCACTCAAAAGCTATTAGAATTCAAAATTGATGGGTGTGCCAACCTCAGCAGTAAAACAAGGTGCATTATTAAAGTGTAGGATTTTTGTCAAAAAAGGGGGTCATTCAGTGTGGCAACTAACATTTTCAGGTCGTTATTAGTTTCAAAATTGATTAATATAGAGTTTGGACTGAATTCCGCGTCTCCCAACTATAATCCAGGCACTAAAAAAAGGATGATTGTTTTTCCGATAGTGTTTAGGCCTTTTGGGGTTGCATGGAATGTAAGTATGAGGCTAGTATGGTAGATATTAGGCCTAGGACAGGAAATAGGGGGTCACTAAGTGCAAGACATGGACAAAAATATGATATTGGGTGTAAAGGGATTCAAAAATGGGGTCATTGGGTGTCACATTATTAGCGATAAAAATGAAGTCTAATGGGTGGCAGCCACTATCCAACGACATAAGGGAGTACCCCCCCCCCCTCCGATGCAACATAATACTGTTTTATTCACATTCAGAAATGTACAAATCATCAAAATATTAGCATTTTTTCCCCCAAATAGTGATCAGAACTTTTTAAAAGGCCCTCCTCACATCTTTTAATTGTGTCCGTCCAGTTTGACTATTATATAATACTCTACCCAAGAGGAATGAACTTTATGGAAGAAAAATAGATAGATGTCCATCCATGATGAAAAATGTTTGTGATTCTCTCAGGAGTAAGATAATGGTTTTGAATTTAATATGCCTGACATAGAAGCTAACATGTCTGAATGTTATTTGCATTAACAATAATTGATCAATGTTAAGTTGTTTAGATAGAAACAATAAAAAAGTACCAAAATGTTGAAAACCCCATTTTTATCTTGTCCGTCCGTGCTATTGAACATTTGGTGGATACTTGCGTTTGTGAGTAACCATGGCAACCAAATTATTTATCATTCAACATACTTTGTCCTACCCAACACTATAAAACCAATGGGAATTTATTGCAACTTATTCCTAATTTGTTACAGGCCTTTAAAATTTGAAAATCTATCAAATGTCTGTCCGTGATGAACCGATCACACTCGCCCTACATATTTTTGCCAAATTGTCTTACCATATAAATTAGAATTTAGACTTTGTCTTTGTGAGTAGGCGTATCTGTCAACAACAACTCTTTACTATTATAGACTTTAGGCCTACCTTGAATCCTTGCTCATCAAGTATTTTTTCAACTAGCTGAAGGGTAGGTCTTTTCTGCTCTGTAGGTTTTGACTGAAGAAATGCATAATGTCCAGCTAAAGCTTGGTCTATTTCACTGCACACAGTGTCATAAGCTTCATCTTCATCCATTTTGGAAATGTCGTCAGGAAGTTCTCTTGGAGTTGGACGCTTTATTTCAGAAGTGAAGTTTATACCGCTACAATTATCTGTATCTTGAGTACTATTTTTGGTTTGTCGATTTTCTGTTATAATTGTTTGGTCTTGGCTAACACCATTTCCCATCACTTGTCAAGATGGGGCTAATGTAAACTCAAGACAAGCACTGAGCATAAGCTTAGCCTAGGCTTGCCTGGCCCTGGCCTAGGCTAGGCTGTATCCATGATGTACTGTTCTAGTCTAAATCAATATATAATTATCAAGATATGCAAAAATGAACAATATTTAAGTAGCAATGATAGAATTGTATTCTATGTTATTGGTTGCTTCTAACTCTAAGTCTTGCAAAAGTTAAATTGAACGCAGAACTTTTTGATACACACACACAGTCACAAGTCGGTTTCGCTATCAACTCAAAATCTTGCACTTTGGTCCCTGTTGTTGACAGTTGTTCATGTCTGGGCAGCTGCTCGTCGATGTAAAATCAATCACTTCAATTCACTCATCAGTTCATATTCTTAGAACATCAGATACCAACTTTATAAATCATAATTTTTCATATTTTCGTGCTTACAAACATTTCTAAACTCCTGCTAAAATTCTACCAGCAACTGTCCAACGCCTTGGCAACGGTAAGAACGCAAGCGCAAATCTATATTGCAGGCGAAAACATGTTATTTTAAAGGCGTTCAACACTAAATCGTTGCAAAGTTGCCAAAAGAATCAGTACTGTTAACAATCCTGGAGGTAATCATGCCAAAAGTGATAATATTTGTAACGCTAAAAATAATAAACCATGGTTTAATAATCATTGTGCTCGTAAACGATCCGATTACATTAAACTTAAAAATAAGC
>JXSR01S033135.1:68380-80768 GCA_000969725.1 Ophiothrix spiculata | reverse complement strand
GATGCCTTTAATTTTGGTATCATTTTAAAGCTGATTAAACAGGCTTCCCAGTGATACCAAAAACTCAATTTTGATTTTTGGACCCAACATGTACCTTTTGATGTAACGCGTCACATATATATGTGCCCATCCATCACACACTGTAAAGTAGGTTTTCATCGAAAATATGAGTTAAAATAGGAGAAAATCAACATTTAACATGTTTATGTTTACCAATAATTTATTGTGTTTTCTTAGTTTCATCATATTGATTAAAAATACATGTTTGAAATCATTTTAAAAGTAGATAAAGGCCATCTTTATGGCTCCTTTTGAGGTAGGTGGTCTCAAGTATGTTATAGTAAAAAAAAAAGTAGTAGGAAAATGACAAAAACCATGGTATCAAAATCTCCAATTGGATTTTGTGAGTGGACGTGATCTAAATTCACACCTTCAATATCTGAGTTAATTCTGTTTATTTCGGGGTATACTCTCCATATTTATTGGCAGAATTAGGGTAACAAATGATTTTTGATAATTAAAGACACTCTTTTGTGTACTGCAAAATAAAAACAATAAAAAAGACTGATAATTACCAGCTGTTATTACAAGAACCTAAGTAACCAGTGCCTGCTAAATTTCATATTCTTCAATTATACAAGGAAGGGTAATTATTCACGGTTAATTAAACACATAAATTGGCCAATCTATGAATTTTCAACCTTAATTCGCAACTAAATATTAATAGACGTTCTTTGGACTGCTTTGGATTTCAAACTTTAATGGACTGAGACAGTGTGTCAATACGAAAAATTAACATTATGTAATACACTCAATTTTCCAAATTGGTGTTTTTCCGCTCATTCTTTTGGAACACATCTCAAATGCTATTTTTTTTGGACATGAATACACTGCTTGAATAAAAATGTTATTTGGTTGGTGATTTTTGGAAGTACCGCATTAAACATTAGACATTTGTCATCAACCAAGGAAGAATATCAATGGAATAACATCAGATGAACCATCTCAGAAAAACATTCAGTTTGTAACATGTAAGGTCTTAAGGCTCTGTCACACATCACGAAACGTACGAATAACGAACTAATAACGTACACTGGCTTGATCATTGAAGTACATGTATATCGATTACCAAACAGTGTACGTTATTAGTACGTTATTCGCACGGTACGGTGATGTGTGACACAGCCTTTAGACACTGGCAGCTAGATAAGGTTGTGGTACAAAGAGAAGTCAATTATAGCCAAGTCTATTTTAAATCCTCAATTAATTCAATCGGCAAATTTTCAAAACTTTCACATATTAAGAATGTACAGCAGAATCGAAATAGCAAAAGTTCAGTCTTAGATGTCATTTTTTACAAAATACTGTAAAGTTCTTACAAAATCACTGAAGAACTCAGTGAATAAGGGTCCTGTCAGGAAGTTGATATATTTCTCTGAATAGAAATTTATAACGATTTGTTATAAGAACATTTACTACATGTAGTATGTATAATTAAACAGAGCTGATGACTTTTTTTCAAGTTCATAGTATGTGTACAAATCAAATTTTAAAAATCAACCTTTAAAAATAGCAGAAGCAGATAAAGGTGTAATTTCCCTGCTTTATATACTATATACATCAATTCTTTTACCCTAAACTACATCTGAAACTTGGGTTAAGGAAATTGACCAGCTTATTGCAAAGATTAGTAAGTGGAATGATACCATGTCTGCTCCATCATTTTCTTCAATATGAGATCTGAAAGATATTAGCTCAATATACATAAGTAAACATGCAACAAAAATTGAATTGATAAATAAATGGCTTCCGCTATTTATCACCTATTACGACCATAAGCAGAGGTTAGCACGTCTTACCCGTGTATGCCATCAGATAAAAGTATGCCCTAAAGCCCATGATGTATACTAGCAAAATGCAGCTAGTGTCTAGCTAGACGCTTACAAAGATACTTAAGTTGAAAATATAATTGCCATTTTGGTGGCAGCGGTGGGATGATTTGCATTTGTTGACCTATGTTTTGCATTTTTTAAAAAACTAAGATAAAAATCAAAAATTTGAGACAACCGTTCCTAGACATTTGTTTCTAAATACTAAAAACCTAAAAAGTTCAAAATTTCATGAATGCAAATTTTAGTTAGGCTTTCCAGAAATTTTGGGGCAAAAAATACGATTTATGGCATTTTTTGCTAAAATTGACATTTTTAGTCAAAAACTGATATCATCATCATGTTCAGGGTAAAAATCCGCTTCTAAAAATGTATACTTTTATATAGTTTATGCAATTAGTTTGAAAGTTAGAGCACAAAAACGGTTTATGCAATCTGAAGGTCTACACCAGCCTTAATAGCAGTAATTGCAAAATTTTGGCCCTAGGGTGTTGGACCAGATTACTTCACGGCACGCAGTGGACGAAGGTAGTCTTCTCATCCAACATAAGGCGGGACTGCACTTAAAATAATGTCCATAAATAAACTTATTGTATTTGTTTTACAATACACTCCGTACATAATTTCATACAACTAAGACGGCTCTATAAAAGTAGTCAATATAACCTAAGTTGTTACCACTGATTATTGCTAATTACATGAATAGATAGTTTGATTTTATTCAATTAGAAGAACATGGTATTGACATCATTATGGAGTAAATGTTGATAAGAACTCTGATTAGATACATGGTACCCATCTTTGCAAATTATATCAAGGCACACTCTGGTAACAGTTGGCTAAAAAGAAGCACACAATTTTAAGAAACTTCCAACAAGTTGTGCTTTAAAACTCAAATACCATTTCCTATCTAATCACTAATAATCATAACAAGTGCGATTTGGTTTAAACCAAACGACCATGCAGAATACATTAATAATATATATAATGCAGATTATATTCTAATCACAACTTTAAAGGAGCATACTCCGATTTATTCAACTGTTTTTAAATCTTACCAGATGTTGGTAAAAACACATTACTTCTCATATTCCATGCGAAATTTCACGGCTCAAATATGTTTAGGTTTGGGGATATGGTATAATGTGTCTTATTATGGTAACCATAATTATTATGTTAAAAAAAAGAATAAAAAGCTATGAAATACGTAATGAGTTATGAACTCAAAACAGGTGGGGCCAATTTTAGTGAATTTTGAAATTATGAAACCAAAATACAAATTTTGAAAAATTGGACCATGCTCCTTTGATACGCACATATATATATATATCAATTATTAAGCTTAATCTGTCTCCATTGTTTCACCCTCTCCCTCACTCTCTGTATCCTTCTCACTGTCTGGGTCCTCATCGTCTGTCTCTTTGTCACTATCTGCACCTTCCTTGCCGTCTTTGTCTTCAACATCTGTCTCATCCTCATCATCTGCTTGCTCTCCATCATCTGTATCTTGTTCCTCTTCTTCACCCTTATTGCCTTCTTCTTCTTCTGTCTCTACAGTGTCTCTCTTCTTCTGTTTTCCTAGTGATACGTTGTATCTGCCACGTACATGACCAAGCATTTCATCGTCACAATCAACTCCCAAATAGTTTCTGCCTAACTGCATACTTGCTATCAAGCCAGTACCTAAAATGAATAAGAATACATGAATGTATTATTTCTAGTAAGAAATAGGCATCAACTTCAATACTGGTTATCTTGCTGAAATATAATAGTATGTTAAAACATGGTCACTGACCTAATATTGGAAAAGCAAATATGTGCCCCGTCATATCAAAAGGTATCTGAAGGTCGGCATAGTAAATTACGAGATACGGGCCATTGAAGCCGAGCTTGGTCAAAAATCACGTCCAAGGTCGAATGTCTAATTTAATCAGAAACGTTACCTATGAAGTGTATTCTATCAAATAAATCAGGTTTCAACACTCAAAACGTAAGACAAATGTTTTAAAACCCGAAATATAAAATACTTTCTCCATTCAGGGTTTACCTGTACCAAAACTATAAACTCAATTTTCTCAGAATTAGAGTTTTCTGAATCAGCCCAATGTCCTTTACCAATTTGGGTGTAACTTTGCAATCAAACATCCAATAACTAAAGGCAAGGTGTCATTTTAAAGCTTAATTATAATAATCTTTCAGATGAGACCAAAAAATCAATTTTCTTTTTGGGACCATTCAGTTACCTTTTGATATGACGGGGCACATATTGTAATTTGTGTTTTCTACATTCATTTTCAAAAAGTATGCAGGCCTATAATAATGCTGTGGGAAAAATTGTAAATATCAATGTCTATGTGCTTATTCAACTGTCATAAAACTAGATACCTTTTTCATTGACCAAGTCCTGCAGAGCTATTAGGAAACGTTTTAATGCCAAAAATACTCTTGGACTAAAAATAAGTAGGTAATTTGTTGAATCTACACTTCTGTTGAATTTTTACATTGGCTTCCTGTTAACCAGTGCCTTTACTTCATTGAGAATATCTGGTTCAAACCTCGGTCCTGGCGCTCTATTGGCAATTGTTTGCCCGTGTAACTTGCCAATACTTCTAACAATTTTCTACAGATGATCTGCTTGGTCCTGATTATATTTTCAGGGTAAATTATGGTTTTCTTCCAAACATGAGCCTGCTTTATACAATGCTCAATTCATCAGTTACCTCAAACAAAAAAGACTCCAATGACCTTCATTACTCATGGCAATATTTTAATTCTGATGTGTTATTATATCTACAAAACAATGAATTCTCATAATTTGAACTTTTTTGCATATATACCAAAATAATGTTTGTGTAAAATTCATGTTTTTATTATATATAAATAATCATGTTTAAATCATTGGCATGAACACATTTGGAAAGCCCTAAGAAAGAAAACTTGTTAAAATTCATATTTCATAGAACCAATATTGTAGGAAAAAATTACTGACCATCAAGGATTGAACATAAGACATTGGCATAAGTAGCGGTCTAGTAATCAATTCCGAATTCACACATGTCTTTCCTTGACCCTGTAGTTTTCATAAGTTTTCATATTCATGTGAAAAAATAGCTTAAACCGTTTAATTTATAAACCAAGTTGTAAAACATTATGTTATTTATGTTCTGCATAATTTTTAATGAGGATAATGATGCATTCCTTTTGACATTGTCAGATCTTGGTTAGTGATTTCATGTCTCATCAGTGCCGACACTGCCAGCAAAAACACTTGGTCTGATACCATAAAAAATCTCATGGTTAGTGTGAAATGTAGTGGGAACACTTAAATGTTAGGTTGTTGTTAGGGATTATCTTTGATATTGTATTTATATATTAAACCATAAATATACAATGCAATATTATATGAACCTGTGCGAACAGAAAGTTACCTAAAAAGAGTTTTTTGTGATTCAAACCAAGAGGTATTACAGCGCAATGTAAACACTATAAAATGAACATACCTGTTCCACAGCACACATCTAATATCCATTGCTGGGCAAGTGTTGTGGCTTGTATGAGTTCCTTGTAGACTTCAACAGGCTTTTCTTCTTCATCTATTACATTTCCCTCAACATCATGGTATTTTCTATTACTTTCCACAGAGAGGAAGTTGTCCTTTCTACCATTCGTCCATTTCCAAGTATTAGGTCTTGCTTTAAAAGCAATCACCATTCCCTTAACTGATGGCGTCAATATATCACCTACAACAAATCAAAAAATATTTAATTGGTTAATTGCATTTCTGAGTTTGTTTTGTATGAATCATCAGATTCAACAATAGTTTTGACATCCTGGAATAATCTTCAAAAGTCACAACTGAAATTAACCACAACTTATAATAACTAGTAATAAGTATACTTTGATCATCACTAAATAGGCCGGAATTGAGTCTCTTCGTCTATAAGGAAAATATGGCACAGATGCCAATGCCAAAGACGCAAAACACAAAGACGCGCATTGTGTCTCATGCAGTTGTGTTATAAAAACACTTAATCGTTTCAATTTGAAAAAGCCTGTTTATTTGGTGTTGCCCAAAGTATGGTTTAACTAAATACATTGAAATTTTGGAGTCTACAAATTACAGACAAGACATTTTTATGTAGGAAAGTAAAATGAGCAAATGTAAAAGCCATCTTGCAAAAAAGTGCAATGGTTTCAGATGGCTTCTTATTTCAAGTCAATTAGCTATATATAATATACATCAACATTTCAGAGCTGAATCAAAAATTAAAATTTCTGCCTAGACATAATTAGCATATTGAATTTGGCATTGCTGTAGTTTTGTAGAACTTTCATAAAACAAAAAGAGAATTGTTTTTTGCCAGTCTTTCAAAAGGAAAAAAATCACTGCCAGAAGTTAAATATTTTGTGAACGAAGTATTGATGTATAATCATCTTTAGGCAAATTGTTAGAATCAGTATGACTTACTACTCTTGGTGTTGTTGATATGATAATAGCAGCACCTTATCATCTGGTATTGTTCACGCTGCTTAAGTGTTTCTGAAATGTCCAGCATTTCATCTGGTGAACACAGCACAGCAACAGTTGCCTCGTTGTTCTTATCTAATATAGCTGTCAGACTTATGATGGAGGATGTCACATGATCTATACCCCACTCCTATAATTAGAAAAAAAAGAAGTGTGGTGCTTTATATTTCATATTTAATCAGTCTTAATTTAAAACACATAGAGACAGTACACAAAACCCATGACACATAGGGCTTGGGGATACCAAACATATGCAGGGTAGACAATATGACTTTAGTCCGGGAGAATGGCCACATAAATGGGGCCACAAAGCAGGTGATACCAGATGAGACAAAGAAATCTGCATACTTGTTGTAGGGACAATTTTCCAAAACAGCATTATGTCAGGTACTTTAAATGGAAAGGAAGGCAACTGACTGAGCTCTTTTTTCAATTGTCTCTTGTCTCACCTGCCTAGTAGTTGCCTGGAAGATAGACTTGAGAGGGTCTTCATTGTCAGGTGTAACAAAAGGGACAGTCAGTTCTATGGTCGTAATAATTTAAAGGCCTCCCAACTATACACATCTCATTCTTACCGGAAACAGACACAAGGCAGTTACTATAGTATTTTTAATAATTAAATTTCTCCGTTGCGGGGTTTTTGGAGAACGACGCTTGTTGCTACGGTGGTTTGCGTGAAAGTCGCACATATTTACAGCGTGTGATTGGCCTAATTCCAGTGCTTGTGAAGCGCTGACGATTGCGCGCGTTACGCCCGAGTTAAATGATGCAGTACGCAGGGAAATTTAATAAATGAAAACACTATAACATACAGTCTAAAGTAATGAATGCGACACCATCCATATAGATAAATGGACTTTTTTTGGAACTGGCAGACAATGAATGTGGAAGAGAAAAGGACGCTTCGGATATAAGGTCAAAATAGTGATGAATATTGTAAATCTAGTTTAACAAAAGAAATATCCTTGGTTTTTCTATGAGTCGTTATCAAACACAATATTTTGAGTAACTTCCTCAAGCTTTGCGACTCATACTTCAGAATTACAATATGTATTATGGTGATCTTCCTTTTGAAGTAGTATAAAGTATATGTTGAAAATTTGACCAAATCAGATCACCAACCTTAATCTATATAACCAATACCAATCTGAGGACTAATCATCTACAAAGAACACACTTAAAGAGGTTGTTATCAATGTACAAATAGTAATAAGAGGCTGTTTCAAAAAACACAACCAGCGGAATCGCACTTCTCACCGGTTGTAATTCTCCAATTGAACAATATCAACTGTCCAGGACCACTGTCCAGATGGTAAGTCCCTGATTGAGTTTTGGAGTGGCCCCTGAAACCAAAAGTACTTACTGATGGCTTATCCAATATGCAGAGCTGAAATCGTGGTATCTGTCCACACCCCTTGGTGATATCTCTTTCTGTGATGCATGTTGCATCACCCTTTAGTATGTGTGCTATGCATCTACCTTCACCTTGCAGTTCAACTCCTTCCTCTCCTCTCTGCTCCCACGCCAAGCATTCTTTGGCATACGCTGCTATTTCTTTTGGTGTCTGCATGCTGAATTTCGTCTAAAAACAGAAATTTAAGTCAATAGATAAAATATCAAGGTTTTAAGTAGAGGTGGGCTATGGTTATGTGTTTTAACCTCAACGCTGAAAAAGGTGGTTTCGATACATTTTCACTGTGACATTTTTGTTTTTTGTTCATAACTTCAAAAATATACAAGCTATTACAGAGATTTTGGTGGCTTTTGAAAGCTTAAACATTTCTTGGTGCGAAGTTTTATTTTAATTTCTTGAACAGAAATATATTTATGACTAGATTTGAATTGACACAACCGAGGGTGATTGTGGAAGCGACTACCCCTGTACAAAGTCTATGGGAAACTTCTTTTTTTTGCATCTCCATTTCAAAAAAGTTAAAAAAATTCCAAACTTTCATCATATTACTGAAATATTTGTTTCAAAAGAAAGGGACACCTTCAACTATTTACTTAATAATGCCAAGAGCACCTTCACATTTCTTGTAAAGCATCTTGAAAGTACCCAAAATACTGGAACTGTATGCGCACAAAGATGAGATATGGTCGATCACACAGAGTACTTTGGTGCTTTCAAAATGCATTATAGGAGACGCGAAATTGATCCATTGCTACCATATTTCTTTCCTGTTTACAGGTTGTTGCTGTTAAATTATTTTTTCAACAAATTACTTTGTCTGACAGTTTGTGTATATTTTAAATGGTAAATTTCTGTGTTTAAAAGCAATGCACTGTTGCATGACTGTTAATCAAAAAGTAAGAAAATTGTGTGGAACTTACTTGCCCAAATATATTTAGGAGCATCTCCCTTTCTGTATGTTGCGGGAACCTTTGCTCCATTTGTTCCCACGTAATTTTGTTGGTGGAATCAATCTCCCCCATCAAACACGCCTTTATTCGTAGGAGCTGCTGAGTTGTTCTGGCTGTTACCTCCAGGTTGCACAGTTCCAATTTTCCATCTATGACAAGGTCAATGACCTCGTGGCAAGCTTCTTCCTTCATGCCACCAAGGGTCCGGAAGGGGTAAATCTTCATTTCTGTGGAGTTCTTCCTTGACTGTCCCTTTAGCTCTCCTCTTTCATACATCTCTATTGTTTTTTTGTATTTTTTAAAGAGGTCGTTGCTGACAGCTGCCATGGTGGTCATGGTCCTCATGTCCCTCTCATTTTTCTGTGGAAAAATGCAAATTTCAGACATGCTAAGGGTGGTATTTAACTATATGCTCTAACCAGAATTAAACTATTTTTTTGCATGATTATCTGATTATCAAAAAGTGTAGGATCTGATTACATTTATATATACATGGCTCAACAAGTGGTACATTTTTTATGTTAAATGAGAGCTATATTTTTCCTGATTATAACCCCAAAATTTACCCTCAACATTTTTGGAAATGGTATAATATTCTATTTCCTTTATTTTTAAATAACAGCCTTAATTATTTTAAGTGTTGCATAGATTCTTTTCTGGTTTATGTAAATTAAGAAAAATAATTTATCAATTAAATATTTAGTTTTCTTTCAATATTTTCAAAATTACGGGTTTATATTTATGGTATCTGAAAGAATAATAGGGCAACCAATGATATGATGTGATATAATTATGAGGTTTAACCTTTCTTAAAACTTAAGCACAGTGACAAGGTTGTTGGCAAATATTGCCAATCCCATTCCTTCCCAGGAAGACTTAGTCCATGTGAAAAAACTAGCTTACTTCTGTAGGGCAAAATTATGAAATACTCGCATGTGAGATGTTTAAAAATGCTGTAAAAGGGATCTCATTTGGTTACTAATAACATTCTTTCTCATGCTTTGTGTTTAAGATCATCATTTTCTCACATTTTGCCCTTGTTTGCCCCACTGTTTGTTGCTTCAATTTGATTGTGTTTGCAAAACCTCCACTTTTTGAAACGTTTGACAGCATGGTGATTCTCGATTCAATACTGTAATTATGATGTTGAAAACATGATGGGTATTAAAGTATGATTTTGTTCTATGATCTCAGTTTGTTCCATTATAAATTTATATTATTATGTGTTCCTGGAGTATTAATTAATCAAATCAAATCAAATCAAATCAAATCACTCTTTTTTAAATGTAAAAGATTCCATATTTGAAAATAATCATTCATTGTCATTTGAGTTGCAGTAACCATGCTGGTGGCTTGAATTACCGAGAAAACCAAACAGTATTCCCCAATCCCCACCCGAAATATTTTCAGGAATCCCAAACACTAATATTGCTGAAATTCCCAACCTTATCCAATACAATTCTTATTTTCAATTCATTATAGAACATGTTCACTTACTACTTTGACCATCTTGTGGCAGAGCTTCTTCCATCCATCTCCCCCATTACTTTCCAGAAACATGTTACGACACAACATTATCTGAAGATGAAAAAACAAAAACATTCAAATGAAATTAATTTGAAAACATCATTTCAATATCACGAAATACACACATTCGATAAAACCACATCAAAAGATAAAACAACAATGATATTGAGGACATCATCAAAAGGCCAAGAAGACCTGAAGGTTCATATAATCAAAATAGGTTTAAGAGTTACAACATGGTTAAACTCAAATTTGTTTTTGCTAAATATATTTTCCTTGACCAATATTATCATTTTTTGTATTGATTGTAAGATTTATTGTTGATAGCTGTTATAGTTCCTAATCCTTTTTTTTTTTGCCAGTGGTAATTTTGACCTAGACCTAGCCTAACTTTAAACCCGGTCTAACTTTTAAACCTATTTTGAACACACATACCAAAGTGATGCCCTGAAATTAAGATTAAGTTACTAAAGTAGACGTAAACAACAGCAGCAAAACATACACAAATAATGTAAGCAAGACAAATGCTCTGATAATTGTTATAAATTTAAATTTCTGAACAGCATGATCATAGCATACTTTCTTACTTTTCTTAATACATGTGTACTATAATCCTGATATAATATACATGTAACATCTACGATTCTAGTAACAACCGGTGAGAACTACAAGAATTCAATGTGTATGAGTTCTTATCCCTGATATGCTTCCAAGATGTCTTGTTCATTATTAGACACTACAAACACACCAATTATGGAAATAAATATGAATATAAATGTACATAAAGTTATTTGGACTTAACACATCTTGTTATGCCGTGTTATGCCGTGAATATAAATGTATGAAAAACTATGTGAGGCAGAAGTCTTGCCGTCTTTAAAG
Organism: Ophiothrix spiculata; assembly: GCA_000969725.1. Taxonomy (NCBI): domain Eukaryota; kingdom Metazoa; phylum Echinodermata; class Ophiuroidea; order Amphilepidida; family Ophiotrichidae; genus Ophiothrix; species Ophiothrix spiculata. The sequence continues at coordinate 69,578 of JXSR01S033135.1, read as the reverse complement.
CAATACTATAAAGTGTTAAAAATGAGGTGCCCCCTATCACCCATCAGTTTTGATTTTTTTTTAGCTTAATGAGTTTGTTTTGGGAAGATAATAATACCATCAAAAGGGTTTGGCTTAAATATACTTACTTTTTCTGTTATGGCCATTTGTTGAATTAAATTCCACAAGTATAGTATAGGAAAGCATGCACATGCTTTTTATCCATTTTGCGGTGGCAAAACATTTTTTTGACAAAATACATTTGAAAACACTTTTAGATCATTCCTTCATTTTATGCTGTTTTTAATATAAAGTATCTTTGATGAAAATATTATAGTATTGCTTTACCTATATCTAATCACCTGCTATATCATTAACCTCGGAGCCAAGGGCTATTCAACGTGCAACTTCAATTAAGGCCATGTTGAATCAAACATATACAATGTATGTGAACTGCTCACACCAAAACCAGGACAAAGTCGGGAAAAATCCTTTCATATCTGATTTGTCCAATATTAAAAATGCTGAAATAACAAGATTTAAAATGATCATGGCTCGACTTTTTGCCACTGAAAAATCAACACCCTTGAAAATTCCTGAGTTTTCTATTGATTTGTGACATTTTCATTGGGCTGTAACTCAATTAATACTCTATCGACTCTGTCCGGGTTTCGTTGGAGCAAGTCACATATGGTTATTTTAGAAACCTTGAAATGATCTCAAATATTTGAATGACTTCTGGACAACCTTTAACCATGATTAAAAATCTAACCTACATTGACCTTTTGACCTTAAATGACCTTTATCTGAACCAAAAAATAAGGACATCACTTGGATTAAGGGCTATTGATGATGGAAATTCATGATTCAAGTGGAATAAATGGTTGAAGAGTTATTGAAGTATTTATACTTTAGACTGAAATTGAAATGATCACTGGTGACTTTTTCAATATTTTTGCTATTTGATCTAGAGCATTTTGAACATGAAATGACCTTTTAAACTCAACACTTATTTTCTGTTAAAGTTATTGACTATTTCATTATCTTTTGTCCATTTTATTATTAATTAAAATCTACAGTTTATATCTTCACATGATATTAAAGAAAGGTCATGCACAGCAAGCTTCTCAATAATGCTTCAATGGGTTGGATACACCGAAGGATGTATCATAGATTTTTTGGGAAGGAAAAGTAGATTACCTGTTCTTTTGTTGTGTCC
>JXSR01S033135.1:52216-62678 GCA_000969725.1 Ophiothrix spiculata | reverse complement strand
AACAATGTTGTTTACATCCGTCATATAGATAAATTCTGCAGATTTTATTCTTTATTGCTATGATAAATAATCATCAGTCACTTTGATAATACAATATTATAGCTGCACTTAATACACATGCACCAAATTATCTCATGGTTGGACAAGAACATATTAGCCGTGCTGGACTGCTGGTTCATGAAATGAAATCCAGTAAATTTAACGCTAAACGCAAATATTTTTACAGTCAGTAATTTTCGCGCTAGGCTAATTTTGAGATATTTTGAATGGTTTAGCACATTTCAACTTTTGCGTTTGCAATTTTTTTAAACATGCAGTGGTATATACATGCTACTGTTCGCGTAACATATATTTTCGCGCTCTTTACCCCAAGATGTGCTGTTTAATTTCAAATGAGTCATGACCCACCCTTTAATTTATAAAATGGCACGTACCCCTGCAACATGCAATTCGAAAAGATGTATCTGTAAGGGGCAGGTATCAAGGGGTAAGGAATTCACACAGCAGTCAGATCAAGATGGATGCAAGCAACAATTTCCCTTTTGAAATCTTTGCTTTCAACAGATATGATGCACTCTCCTCAACTGAGAAGAAATAGTTTTTAGACCGTTTAGTACATCCCTTGTGTAAATATATTGCTGTATTTGTGCATTGTCTTAGTTCAGTTGGAGAAAGTCAAAGATGAAAATTACACACATTTGCCTCTGGCAGATCAAATTGGGACGCTCAGTGGAAGAGTTAGTAGAAAAGGGTAGTCTTCTTTCTTCAGATTTCTGGCGCCTGGTCCATGTCCGCTTAAGAAAAAGCTTGTTGGCGACTATTTAAGTTTGATTGGCAGTGGAAAATATCACAAACATGATCTTATCATCCAGTTAGCTCCAGATATGACCAAATTTAACAACTTCCTCCAAGAAAGTTTAACCCATCTTGAAGATAAAATCTATGCACAGTTGAATGTAATCTCTAATGTAGGTTCTGAAGGAAAACTTGTGTGGTTTGTAGCCGAAAGTAATTAGTTATTGATAGTTGATAGTCAAGACTATCACAAATAGTCACAACTTTGAATATTGGAGATTTAGTTATGCAAAAATATAGACAAAATTTGTTTGCCCACTGTATTCTTACCAGGCCTGAGACTAAAACCCAGGCAACCGCCTGTCATGAGCTTACGGGGATACAAAATCTGCCAACCGATTACCCAAACTGAACAATAAAATCATAAATTATGAAACAACAATTTTGAGTTTACATGAAATCATTATCTGGTCTAAGTAAACATGATAAATCATGACCACAATCGATGAAAAATACAAATTTTTGGTGCAATTGAGACACCATATGGTCGTAGTAGACCCGTCAATCTCACATTTTAACATTATGCTCAATTATCAATACGGTCGGTGCCCGGGTACCAGACTGAAAAATATGTCGGGTATCCGGAAAGTTAATTACCCGGAACGTATATGTCTTACCCAAATCTGCTGCCTTGATCTCCTCTTTCACAGCCTTCTCTGGATCAATCTCAGCTGTCTTTCCTGACTTTTTGGGCACTTTGGCTGTTGCCTTGAGCTGTGCCGGAGTAAAGTCGTCTGGTGTGCTTCTTTTTCCTGTTTCCTTATTCTAAACAAACAAAGTAAAAAGAGAAATGGAATATTTTAACTTTAATTTGGATATAATTCAGATGGTATTTTATGTACTTCCCATGAGTCCATCCAAAATTTGAAATCAATAGCTCAAAACAGCCTACAGTGAGAACAATTTACATGGACATACATGTATAGGCCTACAATAAAATGAATGTTTTAAATCTGGCACGGCACATTCATTACTGAAGCAACTAGAAAAATAAAAGGCCGCACTAGGTCAATTAATATGTAAACAAATATCTGAAAGCTTGATGTTTTCACATCCACAATACAGTTTGATTTAGCATTAAATTCAACATCTTTCCCATACACATACATAGCAGAGGTACTTCACCTTGCTAACATTCCAATAGTTCATTCATACTCGATGAGTTGTTATTGTGTATTGTGGGAAGATCTTTCATCAACCTCTGGATATAATTAAACGTAAAGTTCACATAAAAAACTTTTCTTGTTATTATGAAGAATACTGACATTGTAACTAGGGGTGTTGACCTTGAAAAGGGGTACAAATATGTGCTAAATTGACACAATATTTTGGTAATTACTGTTATTATGGAAATCTCAAGTGTAAGCCATGCAGATAAAATTCTGAAATTGTGTCTAATGAACCTTGTAAGAAAAAGCTCCACTGAAATTATCATTAAATATTTATAATTTAGAACTAGATTCTCATCAGTTAACCCTAACCATACAAAACATCAAAAAATCACAATCCACATGGTTAAGAAAATCGTCCAAATCCAAATACGTCATAGATTGGAGTTACCAATTTGGTCACAAAATTGCTGTGGGGAGGCTCCAACTTCGAACCCAGGTGGAAACCTGCCATTTTTAACATCTGAGGAGATTTTTAAACAGAGTACGGTTAGGGATAAAGCAAAAAAAAAATGTTGTGTTGCCCTCCACCGGCCTGGTCGAAATTGTTGAAAATCCGACCCTTTTTTTCACCAAAATTCTTGATTTTTAATATTTCTTGATTTTTGCCTGATTTCCAGCCGCAAAAATGTTCCAAAATGTGTATATTGGTGAAGGTTAAGAGAAGAAAAGCGCCACCAACTCACTAGTTATATTGTTCGCTGATGACAGTGTGATTTATCGTGTCATAAACTCTATAGATGATGCCATCCAGCTTCACAAGGATCTTGACGCTCTCCAAAAGTGGGAAAGTCAGTGGCTTATGGAATTTCATCCAGAGAAGTGTCAAGTCTTAAGCATCACCAAGCGCCAGCATCAATTCAGGTTTACCTATACCATCCATGACCATCCACTTGAATCAGTCTCCTCTGCCAAATACATTGGAGTTGAGTTAACTTCTAGCCTTTCGTGGAACACCCACATTGACAATTCAAACAAGAAATGTATGAAATCCTTTGGCTTCCTACGACGCCATCTAGGCACCTGCCCCAGGGAAGTTAAGACTCATTGCTACAACACCTTTGTGCGGCCGATTGCAAAGTATACCAGTTGTGTATGGTCTCCATCTACCAAGAAGGGCATAGCCAAGTTGGAATCAATCCAACGTAGGGCAGCACCGTACGTCACCAACGACTACTCTAGAGAAAGCAGTGTGAGTGCCATGCTTAAAGACCTCGGATGGGATTCTCTCGAGCAACGTAGAGCTGCTGCGAAAGTGAATATATATGTTATATCGCATTACCAATAAACTGAATGATATTCCAGACCAACTTATTCGACCCACCAGTGTTACCAGAGGTCACACGCAGAAGTTCTGTGGCCCTGCCACCCGCACTGATGTCATGAAGGGCTCCTTCTTTCCAGACACTATCCGTCTGTGGAACCTTTTGCCTCAGAATGCTGTGGATTCTCCAACTCTCGATGTCTTCAAGGCTAGGGTCTGCAACGTTCAACTCACCTAGTCCTGCTCACCATTCTCAGCTTTTTTAATTGCATAGAACTTTTAAAAAAATCAGTTATATTGTATATATCTACAACAGCCTGTATGCACCACAACAAATGTGCGAGTATACTCTCTTTGAGGTTATGCACAGTAACGGCAGATGATGATGATGACTCACGTATTGAAGAAAATAATTACAAAGATCACATTTTTATCTTTCCTCAAACAATTACAAAGTGTTCTTAATAGTTATCAACATAATTATGTTATTCTAAATCCTGTGGGGTTCGTGAACCCCACTTTTTATGTTATCATATTTTTTTACCGATTACGAAAATAATTTTAGTGATCATCCCGAAGTTGATTTTTCCACGAATCCTAACGGCTGTCTGCCAGACGGGCGGTATAGGACATGACGTAGCCATAGCTATGATACCGTCCGGCAAACAGTAGCAGTTGCCGCAGCCACCATCGTCTGACTATATTATCCTGCAAATAGGTCAAATATTATAATTGAAACATGATTTTAAACATCTGTGAGCACAAAAATCAGAGAGTTGCAAATTAGCAATAGCATCTTCTCTGGTAAAATAGACCTGTCTAAATTTCAGACAGAATCAGGACCCCAACATAGTTCCAATTTTGTTATTACAGTACTTACAATTTCTTCTCAAGTGACTTCGGTGTGCTGTGAATACTTTCATCTCTTGTAGGCTTGCTACTTGCACTAGAAATTTAAAAAAATCACATTCAAAACAATTAATGATGAGAGGATCTCTCTTTTGTATCAATTAAGCGCCATGGAATTTGAAAGGAAAATCCATGTTCTGATGTGACGAAACCTCAACTCTTTTCTACTGAATTTTCACTTGATTCTATTCATTTGTTTGCAAGTTATAAACTTTTCAGCATTTTGAAACGACACATAGAATACTGTGGTGTAACGCGACCCTAACCCTAAGACCCCTAGAACTCACTAAAGCTCACTGTCAAAAGTCACCAAAATGCGCCTAGGTCCAAATATGTCATAGACACGGGTTGCATATGGGGACGAAATCGCTGCCCGGGCAGCAGCCCCGTTGTGGCCTGCTAGTGGTGTGCCTCGTTGGGAAGTCACGAGGTCATGTGTTCGAATCCCGGTAAAGACATGCTTTTTTTTCTGTGACGTAGTTGAAAACAGAGCACCTCTCAATTTCGAAGTTAGGGTTAAGGTTGATTAGTGGATCATAAATTGCCACTGTATTATTATTTTTTTACTTTCTAAAAAGAAAATAAATTATGTTGAGCCGATTTAAAAATTCAAACTATTATAGCTCTAGCTGATTTCAAATTGTTTTGGATTAGTAAGCTTTCAAACTGGCGAGTCTTCTGACTAGTTAGGAGACTTTACCAAATCAAAGATGGCCTTTCAAGGTCGTCAAATACGAGATGTAGAAACTTGATTAGTATCATTAACTATTTCTGTATTTAATGTGAATTGTGCATTGATGTTTTTCACTTTGTTTTGTAAAATGAAATTAGTGTTTTTTCTTAAGTTCTTTTACTGTAATTAATGGAGGATATCATTAGTTGACTGGAAATTTATATATTAAATTGGTGTATAAATAAAATGTATTACGGTAATTATCGTTTTAAATACCTTGATCCATGAGATTTCCTATTCACTGCTAATGCTCCGATTGGGGTTGATGTTACAGGAGATGAGAGTTCCTGGTTATCTCTAAATTCGAAGACATTACTGAGGGAAAAAAATAAAGTTCGAATGTCAAGTTAGGAGAAATCAATTATGTAAAAGTTTAGAGAAATAAATCACATATTTTGTTTACCAAAACCATTAATTTGCATTACAATTATTACTCAAAAGGGCTTTGGGTACCGATGATCATACCTGCCCTTAATCGAACTTCAACAGTATAAAACTCTTTAAAATTTAACTCCAGAATAGCTCTGATTCAGAGTTTAACACTTAAGTGCATTTATAAGGTGTTTTAGAATCCCATTAGTGCACATGGAGTCCTTAAAAACTATGCTCCCAGTCATTGAATTTTTTTTTTTTTTTGGCTTATTGGGTTTGTTTTTGGTAGATATGAATACATTCTAAACAATTTGGCTCAAAGATGCTTAATTTTTCTGTTATGGCCATTTGTTTAATTAAATTCGGGATCCCAAAATGAATTCCACATGTACATGTATTAGTGTAGGAAAGCGTGCATGCGCTTTAGGCCTATATCCATTTTTTGGAGGCAAAACAATTAAATTGTCACAAAATACACTTGACTTGAAAACGCTTTCAGATAGTCACATTCCTCATTTTATGCTGTTTTTAACTATAAACCATTTTGATCAAAATCTTATAGTATTGCTTTAAGTATTTTTACAAACAGCTTTTGTGCAAAGATCTAAGATTTAACCTTAAAGTTGTTTTTGAAAGCCATATAGTCAGTGGTCCAAACTATGATAGATTTATAAACAACGTTTATTCATAGACGTTGAAAATACTTTCATCTTTATATTGAAGAATCAGTTTCATATCACACTTCAAATGGTAAGTTGTTTTTCATAATCTGGTTATAATTGATTTTTTGCTGCATACTTTCCTGAGACTTTGCTTGATGACATTTTTAGGTCAACATTGTTATTTTTGTGGCATCATGTAGCTCGGTCTTTTGAATATAATAACTACATACAAGGACACATCAATATAAATTAATAAAATCAAGTTTCTTGTATGTATGGTATTGTTAAATCGCTCCATCCCAAAGTCTCTGAATGTTAGTCCGCAACGATTAATGGAATCGCCCAACATGATATAAACTTTTTAGACCTCAAATATTTTAAGGGCCCCCTTTTTTGTCAGCCCCCACCTGACATGTGCTTATGAACAGTCTAAGAGATGTATTCCCTAAAACCACAATATCATACCTTGCATCTTGACCAGATGTTGATGCCCTTGGAGTGGATGTTGATGTACTTGGACTCATCTCACTTTGACTACTGCCCTGGGAACTACTGCCACCACAGAAAACACTGTTATACATATCTGCAAATTCCTCACCCGATGCACATTGCGAAAATGGCTTTGAAATGTCAGTCATACGTCCTATGAAATCCGCACATCTAAATGAGTAAGACCTTGTTTCTTGAAAATAACCTGCATAGTGAACAATACAGCACATGAGAAAAATCAATAATGCATATTAGGCCCATGTCCTTTTGCTAGGGATATCAACGAGAAAATTAAGTTCCTATTCAATTCATTTTCATTACACATTCAAATTGCACTCTGTCTCCAATGAAAATGACACCAAGATCACATCTGAGTCAAAGGGTTCCGGAGATAATGAAGTTTTTGCCTGAAAATTTTGGCGCTATGTTCCCATTCAATGGCAATATACTCCATTCATTTTGTCCAAGAACAGCGTAATTCTACTATACTGCACTTTGATGCTACAAATATAGGAGTAAAATGGAGAAAATGTCAACATAAGAAATTTACAGGTGTGTAAACAAACTAAGAAATTGATTTGTTTTAAATATATTTCTTCTACTACTTGTACCTGACAATAGGTAAGGGGAAAACTGAATCCAACTTTCAAAGCTACATGAAGGAACAGAGCTACAAAACTGCAATAAACATGAATGTTTCATAAATTCCTAGTAAAGTCCACAGTAGACACAGATTTCAATATGTTTACTATACTGACAGCTGGCCAGTCGATAAATTCAATCAATATAATGGCTTTATATATATATATAACTCATCCATAGCTTCTAGTCATTTGATTGGCAAGATTGTAACACATGACCATTTGTCATTTTTACTATCACTATCATCCGTTTGATAGTCTTTACTATCACTTTATCCGTTTAATAGTACATCGCGATCGACTCTTATCGTGCTGGATTGAAAACTACAGTGTACAGTAGGGGCATATTGCTTCATGGATAATGGATCAGTACAATAGTTTAAATGTGTTATTAAATGACTAGAATCTATGAATAATATAAAACAAATATTAGCTGATTATATCCCTCATTGAAAGTTTTGATAGCCCATTTCACGAGCCAATATTCCAACAGTTTATTTGAAAGAAGATTACATAACATTTTTGTTGGGAAAATTGGAATCAATGGCTCTTTGCATGTGAGGAAAATGCAGATGAGCAAAACGGTGCAATGTAAGCCTAAACAAACGAGACCATCAACGATGCATAAGACTCTGCGTTTTATGATGTGGGTTAGATACATGCAACACTAATATGAAACTCAGATTGCAACTTGAAAATTTGAACATAAGTTTTTGAAACACAGAAAATTTGCAACTCAAATATTTGAAACTCAAAATTTTCAAACTTGGCAAACTTGACACTTTAAAGTAAAAAAATTTAAAAGTCAAAAATTTGAAACTTGAATATTCGACACTCAAAAATCTGAAAATCAAAATTTAGACACTCGCAAATTTGAAACTTGAATTGTTAGAAAATGATTTGAGTGGTTTAGTTTTAACACATTACATTCACACATGCATGTAAACATATTAGCATGCCAGGAAAGTTGATAACGATAAATCTGAAAATTAATGCAAAATCTTTCATTACCCCATGTAGCCAGCCATACTTTTTCTGTTTCATGTGCCCCCGTTCCTAAAATATTTGAGCATAGCAAACATAATGCACACTATATAGCATACTATCACAAATAAAGACGTGAAAAGTGTTACCTCTGACCTGATTATAAGAGACTGCTGCGCAGAGTCTAACAACAATGAACATGCAAGTTACAAGAAATCATTGAATTTTTATGTATTAAATTGGTGACTGTAATTACATAAATTTCCAAAGATTGAGCATCAGGAGATACTCCATTTTGAAAATATACCAACCTAAAGAGTGTTCCAAAATGCCGGACGAATAGGATTTACGGGTTCTCGCAGCACAAAGTGCCATGTTTGGTTAATTAGTTTAAAACAACAATGGAAGGGCACAGAAGGCATGGTTTGTTTATTTGTATGTTCAACAAGTTGATACCAATTCAGTTATTAAGATTAACAGGTGATGCTCTGTTTAGAAACAAAATTTCCAGCAAAATGTGGTCTAAAATGCCTGATGAACAGCATTCAGGAGCAACTCCTGCCACAAAGAGCAATGTTCTGTGGAATTTTAAACAATGAACATACTTAAAAAAAATCTTTTCATATTTATGTATTTAATTGGTGACTGTAATTACATTTCCAAAGATTGAGCATCAGCAGATACTCCATTTTGAAAATATACCAACCTAAGTGTTCAAAAATGCCGGACGAATAGGATTTAGAGGTTCTCAGGGCACAAAGTGTCATGGTTGCTTGAGTTTAAAGCAATAACAGAAGAGGCCATTTTCACAAAAAAGTGGACATGAGAAAAATATTGAAAAAAGGATGTAACTATTCAGTGAAAAATGCTACAACCATATAGGCCCTATTTGGTATCAAAAGAAAGCTATTTTGTTACTTATAATTACTGCCCTTAACCCACGTTTTTGGAGACTATGAAGTTTAGTTTTATTTGTGATGTTGGCACTACTCCATGCTGTTATTCCATAGGTTATGTGGGAAGTGACAAGAGTATTGTAAAGGGTTATTAATGCTGATTCAGGAAGAAATCTTTTGATTTTATATAGAACTCCAATACTGCTGGAACATTTTTAAGCCAATATTATTTTTATATGTTGATTCCAAGTTAAGGATTTGATCAACAGTCACACCTAGGAATTTGAATGCATCTACACGATTGATGACTTGACCATTAAGTGATAATTCAAAATTTCCGTTTTTTGTTTTTTTTTTGCTTGTTTTATTGCGAGTTCCAAAAAGCATTACATTAGGTTTAGTAGGATTTAGTGAGAGTTTATTTGCCAAGAACCACAAACTTAATTTAGTAATGCCATTGTTAATGATATTATTTAATGTCTTGATGAGAAGTGAATGCACTTGTGTCATCTGCAAATAAAATGAAAGATATATCAGGAACAGAATTTGGAATGTCATTTACATAAATTATAAAGCCAAAAGGACTTACGATAGATCCCTGCGGCATACCTGTATTAATAGGTTTAATTTTTGAAATATGTCCATTATATTCAACAAAATGACTCATATTATAGTAAGATAGTCTTTAAACCAATCCAAAGCAATACCTCGTATTCCATAATGTTCCATTTTACTCAAGAGAATGTCATGACTAATGGTGTCAAATGCTTTAGATAGGTCTAAAAACACACCTGCTGTTGTTTGCTTAGAATCTGCTGCTTTAACAATTTTATCAACTAGTTAAATTATTGCCATATCAGTGGAATGATTTGGATGAAAACCAAACTGATTTTTGAACAAAATATTATGTTTATTTAGGAATGCAATACATCTATTAAAAACTAATCTTTCGAGTATTTAATAGAGAATCATGGCAGAACTGATATAGGCCTGTAAATAGAAAAATTATCTTTACTATCTTTTTTATGAATCGGGATGACTTTAGCAATTTTAAGCTGATTATGCTTTCCTATACTTATACATACCGGGTACGTGGAATTAAATTCGGGATCCCGAATTGAATTCAATAAATGGCCATAACAGAAAAAGTAAGCATCTTTGAGCCAAATTGTTAGATGGTATTCATATCTACCAAAAACAAACCCAATAAGCCAAAAAAATCAACAGTTATGGGTGACAGGGGGCGCTTCATTTTAAACACTAAATAGTATTGCTTTAAATGTTGTTACCAAAAATCATATTGGTTGATTGAATGTATTAGGCCAATGAAACTCGGTTCCCAGTTTCCCCGTAACATTTTTTTCTAATCATAAGGCCCTTATAAGTCAATGTCGAGTTTCCCGTCACATTTTGCTCAGCTCACAACGAGGCAACTATTTCATTCATTATTCATTATTTTCTAGATCGACTATTTTGCGCGATTTTTAG
>JXSR01S033135.1:14278-28004 GCA_000969725.1 Ophiothrix spiculata | reverse complement strand
ATGAAAATCTGAAAATAATGAATAATGAAACATTCCCCACTCGGTCATGAAAAAATTTGAAACGGGAAACTGGGGATCAACTTTCATTAGCCTAACACAAAGTTTGACGACCTGTATATAAAAAATGTGAGTGGTTCAATTACTGAAACTGGATAATATTAAAGCCTAAAGTGTGGTCTTGTAAACTATTGTTGTTGGATTTAATTTGTGAACGCTTACTCAGAGCCTTGTGCGTACACGCGAACTAAACAACCTTGAAAATATACGCTTGCGTCAGGGACCACTGCGTACTTGCTTTAAACACGCGTTCACGAATTAAATCCAACAACTATAGTAAATAACATTTGCTCAAATTCTTTCTTAAGTGTGCCTGGGAGGTGCTTTGTAAAGACTATATCGGACACTGACCAAGTATTATGCTTAAAATCTCTTCAAATCTCATTTTTCATGCAAAAATGGGAATAAATGGTACCCTCTATCGTGAGATATGCCCTAAGTTGATAGGATCTAAATAAAATTGTTTTGATCATTATGACAGGGTTCGAGATTCTACCCACATTTGAATGACAAAAGTGTGAAAAAAATATTTCAGTACCTTAAAAATTAATGAAATAAGTTATTTTAGGTGAAAAAGTGTAGATATTTTCGTAACTTTTAATGGAGTATTTTAAATTTTTTCCAGAAAATTTCCGATTTGGGGCCAAAAACGGCCGTTTTTGGGACAAAATTTACCTGATTTCTGTATAATTGCACTTTGCCCAAAATATTTCATTTTTAATTTACATCCTATACCTGCAATGAACAAAAGTGTAGCGGGCCAAATTTACCACGTGGGCCATTTTTCCCCAGTTTACCCTACATGTATTTTTTTAATTAGACAACACTCCCCGCTAATTTTTAAAATTAGCCTTTTCACAAATTCAAATTTCAGGATATCTAAGTAAATTGTACTCATAATCGTATTGGGAGTGGCCATCTTTCTAATTGGGTCAAACTATATTTTTATGTTGCACAAAATATTTGGTACCGTAGCTCAAAAAGAACTTTAATTTGACCCTTTCTCTTTTTCTTGAGTAATCTTTTCTATTTTCAGCATCTTTTCAAAGAAAAATGTTCCAAGCATAAGAAACAAATGATTTTGCTACAGGCCTTGAATAGAGTTATGTACATGTACAGTGTAATACCATTACAATGATTACAACAAGTCTAAGACCTCACAGGGGACATTGAAGCTTTTATTGATTATTCATGGGTGATTAGACATTTTCAAATTCAATCAACTCAAAATTGGATTTACATTTAGCTTTTGAATTAGATGATTAAAATGTGTTTGAATAATAAAATTTGATTGCACATACCATACTCTAATTATTTATTCATCTCTTCATTTTGAAGCCCCAAGGTTGTTGATTTAAAAAATCAACTAATCAAGATATTTTTCTTTAAATCAGATTTTTAAATTTCATCATAGAATTTCAAAATGTTGGTCCTACAGTAGGCCTATAGTATTTCTAAAGACTGGTTTCAGACAAGAGAATGTCCATATAAGCATCAACATTGTAGTAAATATTTGTCAATTAAAACAAAATATCTAAATTCATATGAAGGGGCAATTAACACTTAGGCTAAGTTCCGATCAGTGTTTCCGTTAAGGCCGTATGGCGCGCCATTGGCGCAGACGCGGTAAAGATTGGCGCAACAAGTTTCTGAAAATGTGTGAGAATGATATTCTTCTGGCTTTAAGCTAATTTTCAGCCACAGCTAATGTTTCAACTTTGTTCAAATTGCTCAAACTGGCGCAAGTTCAAAACCCTAGCAGAAACACTGGTTCCGATCATATCCTCATCCCCGTGGACTCAACCAGAAGTGGTATACTATTTTTTGATACCATATCAAAGACCATATTTTTCTGATTCTAAAATTCCAAATTTCACCTTCAAATTCTGTACATACTTTCAGAGATATAAATACCATAAAATGTAAAATTATTGGTATACTGTACCTATTTTCCATTTCTTTTGTATTTTCATAACAGCCTCATCCCCAGAATTGCATACTTTCTTTTGCCTCTCAAGAGAAAACTAGCAAGCTGAGGTTAAAATTCCACAATATGCATTCCAGAGGTCAAAGTCAATATAAGTTAAAACTAAATTACACATATAAGCCTAGATGCTAAGATGGGAACCTACACATTTTAAGGTATTTCCCACCCATTGGTGCCCGGGTGGGGGGGGACCCCCCTTAAAAAACACCCTACCGGTATGAATTTTACGTTGAAAGTCTGGTCAATGATAGAGCATGTAATAAGGACCAAAATACAGAAAAAACTTGAAAATCGGATTCATGAATCGTTTCAAAATGGCAGATGAAAAAACATTTTTTGTGTCGCGTCAACAAATTTCCCGCCAAAATTTCAAAAACCCGAAAAATTTTCGCATGAAATTTTGCTAAAATTTGCACATTGCAAGTACAATTACATTGCAAAAATAAAATTAGTTATACATTTTGAGTCAAAGTTGTAACAAATTGGTCCAATAATTTTGAATATTGGGTATTTTCATGTTTTTTCTGTTATTTTCAAATTTTCAGATAACATAAAAATCATCCTGGTGTGCATACATTGATTTTTATTGTAGTTTATTATGGTGTTGGTACCACATCGAATGTAAACACGCTCATTCAGATAAGCTGATTCAAAAAATTTGAGATTTCATTCAAATTTTGTTAAAAAGTTTGTAATTCCGTTACCAAAAGATCAGCTTTTACTGGGGAAAAGTTCAAAGATGGAGTTTAAATGGTCAAATTAACTCAAAGTTTATCTATTAAGAGACCAAGTGCTATAACTTAAAACCAAAGTTAGCTTGCATTTGGTAACCCACCAAAATTGTATTTTTTGCAAAATTACATAATATCCCACCAATACTAATCTTACAAAAGTCGGCGTAATTCATAAATTTGACACCCGACTGACTTGTGTAATGGCTCATTTTAAAGCTAATTAATGGCAGATGTCAGCAAACCTATTTTGGTTAAAATTTAACATAAGAAAGTGAATGTTTTTAAGGAAAATTTCAGAAGGCGTAATTCCGTTACAATTTTGGTAATTCCGTTACCGCTTGCTTTTCCAAAATCATGGCTGATTGAGGAGCAACTAGGAACTTGCACTTTTAAAAAGAATTACCTCAATAAACTTGACACATTAGGTAATGAAGCTCCAGTACAATAAACATGAAATGTTGTTTCAATTTCAGAGAAATTCATTTGAAAGTTAAAGGTAGCAAAACAGGTAAATTTTCTGCCGTAATGCTTTTATTTCTCACAGAATGTTCACTCATGTATGGTGCAACTTCCTATAACCTGTAACTCCATGGCCTATAAAGCCACATAGTATGGCCATGAATCTAAGGTAAACTTGTTGCAAAGCGATGGAACTACCTCTGCACTATTTCAAATGACTCTATATTCTTATATCAATTCCAGCATGTCGCCCATTTGAACTTTACACCGCTGTTGAATGGCGAATTTTGTAAACTGCGTAGCCGGGTCACATACCTATAGAACTAGACCAAAACGGCTGCCATTACAGTTTGACAGCTTTTCGATAACATGTATAATCTCATAGATCTGCTAAAATTAGCAGGTGACTTTTTATTTAAACTTTCAATTTGAAATATCATGTACAAATCACTGTGGGCATTATTTTCACGAACCAATTTAGCTAATTATTTATTTTGCTATGGAAACACTTACTCAAATATTCCCGGTCAAAAATAGAGGTAAACACTGTCCTCGGTTTGTTTACATGTGGAGATCATCGAGTTTACTAGGAAGAATCCCTCAATTTCATATTTTCTCAAAAAGTCGTATATTGACGGTTCATATGATAATTCTTGAAAAATCTGTCGCTCGTTAAGAACCCAAATGTCTGATTTGTACAATGTAGAGGAACGTTTGAACGGGTCCGGAACCAGTAGAGAACACCCTACTTATAAATTCCAAACATAGATAGGGCATATGGGTCACCAATTTCAAGAAAGTAGATAGAAAAATTAGGCCATATTGTGAAGCAAATAACATCCTTAGAAATTGACAAAAGTGTCAATCATTAAAGATGTTGTCACTAAAAACCCTTTGAGAGTGATATTTTTGAGGTAAATACCCTCAGACATTGTGAGTTTCAGATCTTAAAAGCGAAACATCTCTTTCAATTCATTATTGTAACCAAAAATAAATAAATGAATCAACTGAGAAAATGTGAAAGAATTTTGGTTGGAGGGGGATGGAGTCCTCATGGGGAGGGGTTGCTCAATAGGCATATTGGTTGTGGTAGGGACGTGTTTAAATAAACAGAGCAAATTTAGAGAGTATTGATTGAAATGTCATTGTTTCCAAATAAGGTTTGCTGTTTTATTCTGTTTCAAATCTTTTATATTTGAGTCTTTAGTAATTTAATGCCATGTTAGGACTAAGCTGGATATTCTCTGTTTGTTCTGGACCCATTCTTTTATTTTCCTATCCATTTCGACCCATTTCCATATGTTTTGACCGTTACTTACATCTTTTACAGATGCCCATTTTCAAACCAGGGAACAACATAGTTCCTGGAACCAGTATTTTTTGTTTATTGTGAACCCTCTATTTAGGCAAAAGTTTAGTATTTTTGGAATCATGGAATTAATGCTTCTTATTACATTAAATTAGACCACATTTTATTTGACATACATGTACGTAACAGCTCATTGAATATTAATTTATATTTCAGCAATGGACACTGGCGGGGGTTTTAGCAAACATGAGTTTCACTTTCCAGGAAGAAGTAGTACAAATACGACACTATCAACTATTGAAGTTGACTTGGAACCAGAGGTAAGAAATTTTTTTAAATCAAAAACTGTACAGTATGTTGGGTATGTTGGTAACACTCCCGATCATTTGCAGAAATAATTCATATCTAAATTATATATTTATTTTTGAAATTTAATCCATAAATGGGTATAATTTACTGAATAAAATGAGAAAAGATTGTCTTGATAAGTGTACATTCTATTCATGTAATGACCAGTTCCAAGTTTTTCATAAATTTCATTGAAAATTACATCCCAAAATACCACCGGCATATTGATTTTTATACACTTTCACCTAAGAAATATCAAGAATTTTAGTTTTTTCACATGCTTTGATGTGCTTTCAGGCATATTTAACCAAAATATTTGGCAAAAAACACCATTTGAAATTTTGTTAAACAGGTAACGCGAATAACAGCAGTAACCAAGTAACAGTTAGACTTTTGATGGTAAAAGCAAGCCCGTAGCCAGGGGGGGTGCGGTGGGGGCGGTGGGTGATGGCGTCGCACCCCCCCAAATTTGACAATGTACAAAAAAGGTACACAAAAATCCCCTAAATGACTGCCAAAAGGACACATAAAGCACCAAAACAAGTAAATGTAGGTCGATTTTTAATAAAATACTACACACAATGCTTGAAAAACTGCTCAAAAACTACTAAAATTAGTTTAAGGTCGACCAAAAACGAAAATTTTCCTCCAAAAGGTCCACTTTTTGAAAATCCGCACCCTCCTTGAAAAAAATCCTGGCTACAGGCCTGGGTAAAAGCAAATACTGAATGCATGTTTCTGATACTTTTTCACTAGTTTCTGGTAAGAGACAATAAAAAGTACCATAACCTTGCAAAAAAAATTGCAGCTTTATATATATTGCTGTTTGTTAATTGCAGAGAGCCCTGAGAAAGTTTTTAAGTTTACAAGACTGTTCAATGCAAATTATATTATGATAAGTTAGGAGTAAACCTATTTTGACTATGTGGACAAATCAGTAACGCGAGTAAAGGTAACGCGAGTAACAGACCTTATGCTTCCCAATTTTTACATGTTAAGTAGTTCTGCATATTTAATTGTATGGTTTCGCGCTTCAATATCATGGGTATTTAATAAAAATATTCAATTGCTTGCAAGTCCTTTATTTTGAGCAAACAAGTCAATCAAAGTTATGTCAAATTTTGCCATGTCCGAAAAAAGGTAACGCAAGTAACGCTTTTTTGCAAGAGTGCCACGGCCACATATTTTGACAGAAAGTTTGGTTGTTACTACCGATGGAAAGTCATGACTGTAAGATATGTATATATGAAAGATGAAGGAAGTAGTCCATCTTTTGTAAAAACTACAGCACTTGAAAGGTAATATAAGGCGCAAAAAAGGTAACGCGAGTAATGCTGGAAATGCCCAATACCAAAATTCAGCTTTGGCTCTCACTTCCTTCATGGTTAGGCCCCATCATGAAAACTATCTGATTGTCATACAATTTTTCCTATTGAAACACACACTTAACTGCAATATGAACTTTGCACTTAATAGTCAGTATGCCAAGTTCAGCATTTGCTGTTTACTGCGTGTTTCAAAAGGAAAAATTGTATTAAAATAAGATAGTTGACATTTGACCACATTGTTTGATGCAAATTATACAAATTTCATAAAAGAGTTAGCAGAATACTAAATAATAATCTTCATATCTACATGTATAGTAGCACTGATATAAAATTAAGATTACTTTGCACATAAAAAATATCACATTTTGTACTTTTTAAATATATTATTTCAGGAGGATATTCAAGGAGATTCTGATCTCAACAGAACTTATTCAACAATGCCTGCTGTTTTTGGTGTAGAATTAAGCGTAAGTTCTCTCATGCTTATTCAAGAGTTAACATTTTCAAGAAATTATTTCATGAATGTAAATAATACCCTGTTCACACTAGCTAAAAGTCATGGGTAGTAATCGATTTCAATTAAAGGTGCATGATCCGATTGTTTTTCAAACTTTTTGAGATTTTGGTACCAAAATATTGGTGATATTTTTCTCATAACCAATGTGAATTTCATGCCTCTGAGCTATGTACCATTTTAGAGATATGAATGAAAACGAGTCTAATTATGGTAACCATAATTGATTTATACAGTAACATACGTAAGCTTTGAAATACAAATGCAGTTTTTGACCGATTCAATGGAAAATTGAAACTGACAAAACTTTAGTGGTCATCTTTCATATTACATTGAAAACTGAATTTTGAAAAATCGGATAAGCTCTTTTAATAGGTTCACTTAAATTTTGGCATTATAATATTAGCTATAGTGTGAACATGTACATTTGTCGAAAGCCGAGAACTTTCCAAAAATCATGGACTTAGTTCGTATGATGGCTTGGACCACCTTTGGTCGTCGTTCAAGTGAGCTTGCTTTGACTACAACATGTTATGACTTTTCACAAATATTAAGCCCTGTTAGGCATACTTCCAACTAGTATTAAGCTCACATCACCTAATGTGGTGCTGTAGATACAATTGATGTACATGATGATAATCTTGTTTTGATATAAAGAATCTGTTTATCCCCAGAGAGGGGATACAATCATATTAAAATTTTAAAAAAAAATAGAGAAAATATCACTAATTCTGATATCCATAACGGCTTATGAAAAAGGATGTACACAAAGCAGCAATCTTTGTTCGAACATATATAGACTTCTGTACTTTGACGGGACGTTGATATAGGTAAATATGATCAGTTTAGTTTTAAAGTGAAGGCTTAGGTCATATGTCATAATCCTGACATCTGAACATTGATACTAGTGTCTTTGAAAATCTATGATTATTGTTGTTGGATTTAATTTGTGAACGCGTATTCCGAGTCTTGAGCGTAGACGCACATAAAATAACCTTGAAAATGTATGCTCGCATCAGACACATGTTCATGAATCAAATCTAACAAATATCACTTTATCAGCACAGGTAAGAATAATTTTAGATTTTACTTCAAATGACCTTACGATGCTGTCATCAAGTCTTATGACCTCGGCTCTCGCCGTGGGTCACATGATTAGGTTTGCCGCTCCACCTCACTTTCTGATGAAATCTCGCGGATACGAGATGAAGTATCATGTAAGTCATTATTTTGTTGAGAGACTGGTTTAAATTTAATTCCAACACCTTCAAATGACCTTTTGTTTCAACTTTCATTATAAGATACATGGACAACAACAACGAAAAAAAAATCAACTTGCACCCCAAGTAGTGCAAAATAAAACCGGCCCATGAACAACTCTTATTTCACTGAACACCCCACAGATGCAAAAAAAGGTCGCCAAACACTCTGCAGTGGAGTCACAAACAAAAGTCAAAGCTTTTTGTTGACAATGCATGTTTATGTTACTATTTCAGGAGAATATTCTGGGAGAGTCTGATCTCAATAAGACATATTCAACAGTGCCTGTTGGTGAAGATTTGACTGTAAGTATTAGAATTATATTTTGAAAATAAAAGTCAATTCATACAAAATGTGAATTGGCTAGTTTGGCTAGCCTAGAATGGATTTCTTATTAAATGAATATTATGATTTGACAAGTTCAACGATCCACATCCCGTGCAAGCATTTCAAAATCAAAACCAGATTTTCACAATAATTGAACAGATTGGAAAGGTTTTTCATTTCATACCATGTTTATTTGACAAAACGACATACAATGCAAACATAGCAAGAAAAAGAAAATAAGACAGACACCTACATGTCGTGATGTCAGGATAACCCATAAAGTTTGGCTAATCAAGCAAACTTATTTCCAATGGGGTCCCACAAAGGTAGGTACCTATCAAAGATGGACCTTCCCATCATGCCTCACTTCCAATGGGATATTTTGTAATGATTATAGCTTTAAAACATATTTGAAATGCATAATTGGGATTAGGTCTGCTAATTGTGCCATGTTTCATAAAAGCTATTCAGAATGACAACCTGTACAAAATACCGCCACATGGGAAAAGAAAACCAGGAAGACAGCGAACTCTTTTTCTCAGATACATTCAATACCTGTTGGGAGACAATTGATTAACCCTGACAAACTGTCTGAATTAGCACAGGATCGTTGTGGTTGGAGAAAGCTTGTAGTTGCCTGCTCTGCAGTCGACAGATGATGATGGTGACAAAATATCCCATTTGAGGCAAAGAATTATTGGAATGTCATGGTATCTTCTTTTTATGTCGTAGTTACACCTACATGTACTTCATAATTATGTTATCATACTTTTGACAGTGTTAAATGTTAAATTTATATATATTTCAGGATGATTTTTAATTTCATATTTCAGGAGAATTTTTTTATCCATATTGAGGAGAATTTTAAAAATTCATGTTTCAGGAGAATATTATGGTAGACTCTGATCTCAACAGAACTTATTCAACAATGCCTGCTGGTGAAGATTTTGGAGTACAAGTAAGTTTGGGGGCACTCATCTGTGGAAGTTGTAGGAGCTAGGATTCCTGATCAATATTTGTCACAGACGCCCTAAAATAGGATTTTACGGTAAAAAAGTACCCAAAGCACATACAAAGATGTAAAATACCGTACATCATACTGAATTGGACATAGAACACTCAGTAGCAGGCTAGGGACAAGGCGAAACCCTTTTTCTGACCAGCTGCCTATTATTATTATTACCGCTGCCATCAGGAAATCGTCACAATCATATCGCATCAGTTAGTTGTGCTACCAAGCAGAAGTGCACTTGCTATCTGCTCTTGGATCGTAATATTCCCCATAACAGCTCCCCAATAATGCTCAGGTCGACGAGGCAAGTGTGATAAAGTGTGATATAATTACAAATAGGAGCATAAAATGGGTACCGGTATAGTTATTCTAAATATACTCTTGGCGACAATGAAAATACATACCCAAGTCTTAATATTGCCAGTTTTGATACCCTAATCGTGAAAGTCTCTGCCAGAATTCCTCTGACAAAATCATTCATGTGACCACCAATTGCAGGGCACGATCGCATTCGTAAACAATTGGCCCTGTACTCTGGATGCTTATTCACATCGTCTGAAGAATTGCGACTACCCTAAATCCTTGTTTTCAATAAAGTGCATGATTAATTACAAGTTCCACAAATGGGTGTCCTTCAGGAAGTAGGTATTGATGCATGCATTTAAAAAAAACAAGTACTACTTTGCATCATACAAAATGTGAATTGGCTAGATCCAGGGTTGGCCGATTTAAATCAAGCTGATTTTAATCGCGATTTAAATTGAAAAAATCTGATTTAAATCAATTTAAATCAATTTTTATGATTTAAATCACTGATTTAAATCAATTTAAATCATGATTTTTTTTGTTAAATCAAAAAAATCACCAACCCTGGCTAGATCAATGGCTATTCAAGAATAGATTTATTAACTTCAGAATATCGAACAAGGTATGATATTTTTTCAGCTACAAAATATCACATTCCACATCAGTTGAAGTGTTAGAGGTAACTGTAGACATTGGCAACAAGCAGTTTCATTTTGTTGTTGTTGTTGTAGGCTACTCTAATATATTCCATATATAGAGTCATGTGTAGATAAGTGAAAGTACATTATTATTTCATCTTTTAATTTTGATAATCAATGTATTTTTGTTTGAAAAACTGAACACCAGTCACTTTTAACTTTCTTTTTCTCAGGATGAGGAATATCAAGCGGACACTAGTGACAAATCTCATGACAATACACTATCACCAACCTCTAAGTCACACACCCCAAGGCATCAGCAATTCTTAAACCCAATTGATTTATACCAACACATTTGTTGTGATGATAAATGTATTTCAAATCTGTCACCAGTGCAGATTCAGCAGTGTCAGGAACTAATGAGAAACAAAAGTGAGCCACAACAGTTGCAACTGATAGTGAAAGAGATTCAGAATCATACAATTTTAAAAAGGAATGCAAAGAATATACTTGACCACAATTATAATTTTGTGATTGCTGGTCATTCAGTATGTGTTAATGCATGGGGGCTCTTAATGAACGTTAGTTCATCCAAGTTCAAGACAGCAATAAAGCTGGTCAAAGCAGGCCATCTCAACACAACTCATGGGAATAAGGGCAAGAGGAGGCCAACTTTAAAGGCTACTAGTGCATTGGGATGGATGCAGAATACTTTTGACAGAATCGGTAAGTGTTATTCTTATCTGTTCATTTTATTTATTATATACACATACTCACTATAGTATGCTGTTTTTATCTGACCTGAACACCAGTCACTTTTAATTTTCTGTGTGCTGTCCATAGCATATCTCTAGAACTGTACAGGGTAAGCATGAGATAAAATGAGCAACCAAATGATACCGAACTTGATGTCATATAACCTGTGTTTGTTTAAATATGAACTGATACATTGAACCAAAGTGGCATTAAGAGGACAATAAAAGAAAAGTGGTCAAAATTATGATAATTGTACAAATTTAGATTTTTTTGAGAAGTTTTCATTACAAAACATTTCCTTATATACGAAATGTCTCTTTCTTTTCACAGGAGATTTTATGCCACACAACAATTTGGTACTTCTTCCTCGAACATGGACCAAGTTCAAGGTATACAAGAAATTAAAGAAAACGTTCCATGAAGAGAGAAGTGTTCCTTTAAAGGATATTATATCGTACTCACATTTTGTTTCGTTGTGGGCACAGCACCTACCAGAGTATGTTATAAGAAAGGTGAGAGCTCATATCCAAGGTTTATATATTAATTGGAAATAAGTACTATACAAATGTAAATACCTTTCATACTGATTTTAAATCATCTGTGGGGATACCTATAAACATGGGAGCTGTTACATGATTTGAAAGTGCAATATACATTACAATTTTTTTTAGAATCCATTCATCTGCATTGCAGCAATTGGGGCCAAGAGTGGATATACAGCCACCAAAGGTTGTTTTATTGTGTTGCACAAAAATGCAAAAGAAAGCAACCCTAGACATTTCAGTAACCTTATTTACATCCTTTGACAGTGTACCCTTGTCCCTCGTTCCGAGTTGTGGAACTTATTATTTTTTTCCCTTGAGTACATCACCTGTTACTTGTTGTACATATGATTTTGTGTGTGTGTGTATTTGAACTTTGAATCCCTGCAGGCACCGGTACAATATAAATACAATACTTTATGTTCTGAAAATTATTCATAAAATTACAATTGCGATAAATGTCAACGTAAGGACTCAGGGTGATCTTACTTTATGAAAAACGGCCAATGGCACCAGATTGTAGTGGAAATATTATGAAGACTGCGCTAACATTTTTGTAACTAAACAAACTTTGACCCAGCTACATTAATATGAAAAATGGACAATGATCACTGATCAAGCACACTTTGTTGAATCATAAAGTGAAATAAAACATGAAATTTATGATGTGCTGTATACATGTGTATTATTTTTTTAATGTGCATTTGCCTTTATTAAATGATTAAATTATAACTTGAATGGTTACCATTTTTTTCAAAGAATTGTGGTGATTTTACAGTGTGTTCCACATGTACTCAGTTGAAGGAGAAAAAAAGAGCAGCATCTAGCAAGGCAGCGTTAGAAGAAGTTGAACGTCTAGAGCAGGAACATGACACAAAAGTTAGGTAAGCATCGGCATAATTAACAACTATCAACCTTTAAAGTAGGTGTGGGCTATACATAAGTCGAAATTGCTTTTTTCAGAGCTTCTTTCTGTCAACAGTTTTATGCATTAATGGTAACTGATCTATCAACATTAAATGTTGAGAAGAAAAAATGTATGCTGCACCCTCTAATGAGTGTTAGGATTTAGGAAACACATGATAGTCACACCGTTGGGCTAGCCCACTGCTACTTTGGACCAAGTTTTAAGCAATATATCAGCAATATTAAAGTGATAGCTTATAAATTAATCATATATCATCATTGTCAATACTTATTTAAAAGCACTACGTTGCATCCTATTTTACTTTAATACCATTAAATTTCATTTCAATGTAAACATTTAGGAACGAGAGACAAGTATATCACGACATGCGTGAAAAAGCTCAGCGTGATCCAGACCAATATACTGTGATGATAGTTGATGGGATGGATCAGCGGAAAACAGATGTCCCACGAATGGTTAAAGATAAGGATCTGGCATCCTTGACCCGACTGCATGTACATTTTACAGGTTAGTGATAAGTCCAATGAATAAACCTGATATACTTTTTAAAAACATTTTTTAAAAGTTAGCTTAAAAAGGGGAGTTGAGATTATTATTTTTTCCCTTTAAAAAGTTACAAAAAGTTATTCTTAATCTGATTTAAGATAATTGATTAATGAAAGGCTCTTTAAAAACTATCTGGCCAACTTTAATTCTGTAAACCCCAGTTCAACACTTATCATAGTCTCCAAAGTTCAATTTATTTCCATAAAAATGCATCTAAATAAAAAAGAATTAAAAAAACATGGAAGACCAATGAGGCTATGCTGGATTTTAAGGGGCAATTAATGATTCACTTTTCATCTTCCACCTCTACTACGAGTTTTGTAGTTAAAAATAATCTCATCTGTGACTGGTATATGTTACAGTCCCCAAACCATTTTTTCAAATCTGCATGCATTTTTGAGAAAAGTAAGAAAGTGTGTCATTTCCTTTAATATTACTGTCGGGGTTCAGACAATAATGGTCAGAATCAAGTTAAGATTTTAGCATACATCTGTGTTGTACTCATGTTTTTATTTAGCTAGAAGAGAGGTTAGGTTGTAATCACATCAAAATTATGAATTGCACCTTTAAGGATAAGGGTCCTTTCAGCAGCTTAAGATGGGGGCCCTTTAAAGATTGATTTTAAAGGGGTTCCTAACAGTATCATGGCAGCACCAGGATTTTCCTAAGTGGGGG
>JXSR01S033134.1:4367-16222 GCA_000969725.1 Ophiothrix spiculata | reverse complement strand
AAGGAAATTCATTCCATAGTCGTGGAAGAGACACAAACAGAGAATTGAAAAAAGAAGAACTTCTGGCAGTTACATGCAGTAATCTAGAATTTTTAATCTTACTCAAATGCACCATTTGGTCGAAAGATGCAGGCAACAATCCATTCATTAATTTGAACCCAAACACAAGTCTATGGAACTCAAATATATTGACTTGTTCTTTGTTTAAGAGGTATGATTTTTAAATGACCAAGCTACATCTTTCCAAGGCTCAAGACTTACGACCACTTCCAAATTTAACTGGCAACTGACTGCCAGAAACCGTCAGTTCTTGGATGTTGCAATGGTTCAAAACAATATGGTTCCGGGCAGTCAATTTCCGCCTCAGAGGTTTGAAGTGCTACCTTAGGCCTCATATCCATTGTACCCATATGCCGTGTGCCTTGTCTCTTTTTCCATTGTTTAGAATTGTGCGGCGCAACACAGACAATAAACTACTTTCTGCTTAGTGATTATATCAGTGGCATTGTGTATGGCAGATGATTCTATGACCTGGCAACAATCATCATGTTCATACTAGGCCATGATTGGAATATGTCATATGTAAGACCATTGATATGATCAATATAAGCAGAATGATCTTCATTGTCTCTCTAGCGCCGCACAATTATAAATCATGAAAATTGAGATAAGGGCACACGGCGTATGGGTACAGCCAATGGATACAAGGCCTAAGAAAACACCTCATAATGTGCAAGAGGATAAAAAATGATAAAAGCCAGTAAAATTTACAATTAATATTACCATATGAACAAAGTATATTGCACATTGTGTTTCGCCTCAAAACATTGACTTTACCACAAAACATTGACTTTACCATAGGTAGTTGTCCAACACAATCTGCCCCACCCCCTTAAGATGATTATAATCGTTGGAGACCAGAATATATCCAATGTATATGACTTTCATAAGATTAAAAAAATAAAAAGATTAAATACAATACTCTATACCTCATTTGATTGTGAAAATGTCACGAGACAAACTGTAAATTTGTTAGCCTAGTATTCAGCAAAGATTTCATCAGCTGTACGGCCATTCAAAGTCTGTATATCCTGTACAAATGCTTGCTTCCATTTCTGACACTCATCTTGGTTTAACTCTTTACTTTGGTCTTTTGCTGAAACATCTTGGAAACCATTAGATAATGCAGACATAGGTTGCTCTTGCTTTGGTGTTGGCACTCTTTGCTTTTCCTTGCAACTCTGCTGTTGTTTTCCTAAATTTTCCATGTATCTCAATACTTCAGATTTGTCATTTGTCAGAATATTTTTGGCTGAGATGTCTGGAGAACCATTTCTTGGCACACTTGCAGCTTTCCTTTCCATATCTGGAGAACCATTTGTTGGCACATTCGCAGTTGGCATTTCGTCCATGTCTGGAGAACCATTTGTTGCCACATGTGCAGTTGACATTTCGTCCATATCTGGAGAACCATTTGTTGGCACATTTGCAGTTGGCATTTCGTTCATGTCTGGAGAACCATTTGTTGGTACATATGCAGTTGGCATTCCGTCCATGTCTGGAGAACCATTTGTTTGCACATGTGCAGTTGACATTTCGTCCATGTCTGGAGAACCATTTGTTTGCACATGTGCAGTTGGCTTTTCGTCCATGTCTAGAGAACCATTTGTTGGCACATATGCAGTTGACATTTCATCCATGTCTAGAGAACCATTTGTTGTCTCATGTACAGTTGGCATTTCTTCCGTGTCTGGACAACCATTTGTTGTCTCATGTACAGTTGGCATGTCTTCCGTGTCCAGAGAACCATTTGTTGTCTCATGTGCAGTTGGCATTTCATCCATGTCTTGACAACCATTTGTTGCCACATGTGCAGTTGGCATTTCATCCATGTCTTGACAACCATTTGTTGCCACATGTGCAGTTGGCATTTCTTCCGTGTCTGGACAACCATTTGTTGTCTCATGTACAGTTGGCATGTCTTCCGTGTCCAGAGAACCATTTGTTGTCTCATGTGCAGTTGGCATTTCATCCATGTCTTGACAACCATTTGTTGCCACATGTGCAGTTGGCATTTCTTCCATGTCTTGACAACCATTTGTTGCCACATGTGCAGTTGGCATTTCTTCCATGTCTGGAGAACAATTTGTTGGTACATATGCAGTTGGCATTTTGTCCATGTCTGGAGAACTATTTGTTGGCACATATCCAGTTGGATTTTCTTCAAGTTCAGGTGTTCTTTGCTTTTCTTCATTACTCAATCGATGTTTTTCTGATTTTCCCACGGTTTTCTTTTCTTGAGAGCTGTCATTTGTGAGAAAGTTATTTGCTGAACCTCCTTCTGAATCATTCCTTGATGCAGACGTAGATGATACTTCTCCCCGTATAGGTGCTCTTTGCTTTTCCTTGTAACTCAACTGATGTTTTCCTGAACTATCATTTTGTCTCAAATCTTGAGAGCTATCATTAGTACCATTGGTCGAAACATACTTAGATGGCACTTCTTCTAATAAAGGTGCTTCTTGCTTTTCTTCATGACTTAACAGATGTTTTCCTGATTCTTCCATGCACTTTTGTTCTTGGGAATCCTCACTTGTCAAAAGATTTCCAGCTAAAACTATTTCAGAATCATCTAATGACACCAGCACAGTTGGTACTTTTTCTGGTATGCTTCTCCACTTTTCTGTGCAAGTCAACTGATGTTTTCCATTTTTTTCCATGCTACCATGTGCCTGACAGTTACCATTCATCAAAACGTCTTTTGCTGAAGCTTCTACAGAACCATTGGCTAGCACTGACACAGTTGACTCTTCGTTCAGTGTAGGTATATTTTGCTTTTCCTTTTGGCTGGCCTTATGGCTTCCTGGTTTTTCCAAGCTCCTTGGTACTTGAGATTTGTCTTTCGTTGAAAGGTCTTTTGCTGAAATTACTTGAGAACCATTGGATGGTACCAAAACAGTTTGCTCTTTTTCTGCCATAGGTATATCTTGCTTTTCCTTGTGTGGCTGATGTTTTTCTTGTTTTACAATGCTCCTGGGTTCTTGACACTTACCGCCTATCTCCTCTGTTTGACAACTCTGATGTTTTTCTTGTTTTACAATGCTCCTGGGTTCTTGACACTTACCGCCTATCTCCTCTGTTTGACAACTCTTAGTATCACCAGATTGTTGCTTTGATTTTGCATGATAATCTGTGAAACTAATTCCCTCAACAACATTTCTATTTCCTTTTTGCATAAGGTCGAACATACCACCAAATTCACAAGGCATGTCGGATTTATTCGATATGAATGTGAAATCACATCTTGTTCCAAGCCCCCCTAATTGTATATTCTTGAATGCAATGTTTGCTTTCCTAGAAAACACACACCATTTTCCTGATGGGAATATATCTTTCAATGTAATTTCTATATTTTCACCATTGTTCTGTAAAGCAAAATTTGTTGGCACCGCACATTCTCCACTCTTTCTCTTCTCTTCATATGATATTATCTTTTGTTTTGTTGCGTTGTCATTTGTCTTAATAGCATAGAACCGAAGCAAAACTGTGTGAGATCTGGTAACATTAGTTGGATACATATATGCCCAAATATCAAGAATTTGTTCTGGTGGGAATAGCCACATTCTGATGAATGATATTATGTTTATTGGTGCCATAACAATCTCATATAGTGTAAAATGGTTTGTTCTGAAACTGATCATATTGCCATCGATCTGAACATGTGTCCCACTTGCCTTTTGCCATTCACTTCCAGCAGTTTCATTCTTATAGTAAACTTGTATCCAGCTCTTTATAAGATTATGACAAGAATGGGGCATTGAGATTGTTACCGGCTTTGAGAAAACAAGGCCATCTGGTTTACAAGATATCACAGGCCCTATTAAAAATTGACCATTCTGTAAAGGCATATGCTGCTGATTCATATCTACTTTCAAGGTTACTAGTGTTTTAGCTTTATGTGCCTCCTCTGGAATCTGCATTTCAATATCTAGTTCTGGTAGAGTCAATGTTCCTCCTTGTTGATCTATGTAAGCCGATTTTGTCCAAACTAATGTATTTGCATGGCATTGTTTTGGAGTGTCATGAAATAAATTTCTTGATTCTTGAGGTATGTTTTTTTCTACGCAAAGAATAATATTCTCTTCATCATCCACATTCCATTCAGATGACTTCTTTTCCTTGGGAGTAATTGTATTCTCTTCATCATCTGCATACCATTTGGATGACCACTTTTCCTTGAGAGTAAGTAATCTCCTTTTGCGCTACAAACATGAAATAAATTATATAAACATTAAATAACTTTGCAGTAGTATGAGATAGAAACATGAAACATGAAGATTTTATTTTTTATAATTCATTTTGCACTAATTATGCAAACCCGAAATTAAAGTCTTTTTTATTAATAGCATACCTGTCGACATTTTCAAATTCTGATGTGGGAGATTACTGTAATATGAGGCCCAAAAGGTACATCACAAAATTTTATGTAGGTTTTGAAAACTGAAAAATGGACAAGAAGGGTTTCCAAAGCGTACATACGACTCTCAAAAATGATCACTTTCAATCTCTTAACAAAATGTACCATGTGTACGCGGTCTTTAATACACACTCGCCGAACATTGAGGTAATTTTTTTTCAATGGGGGAGATATCGGGAGATTCTTTTATATAAAAAGCAGGAGATATGGCTACCCGATTGGGAGATCGGGAGGGCTGCCTAATATCGGGAGACTCCTGCCTAAATCTGGAGACTTGACAGGTATGTTATATTTAAGTTCAGTTTTGTATGTTTAAGGTATTTGCCAAAATGCAATAATTTGAATAGTAAGTACAGTAGAAACTCATTATAACGAAGTTGCTGGGGACAGACAAATTACTTCTTTATATCCAAAATTTTGTTATATCAGGGTTTTTAAAACAATAAAAAACAAAAGAAATTAGTAAAATGGTACAGGAAAATTACTACTTTATAACAGGGCTTTTCTTATATCAGATTTCGTTATAATGAGTTTCTACTGTATAAGCAAAGGTTGGTTTTAAAATTGAGATCATTACAATCACTAATTCCATATGAAATTAATATAATGGTGATTAGCATCTTCTGTGCCAAAGTGACCCCAAAATGGATGTCAAGTAGTCAATGTCTACATATGCCTGATTTAGATAAATGCCAGGGCCCGCTCACTAGTCCAACAACTCACTAATCTGAATGCTCATAGTCCAAATACATTATGAAATAGGAAAATGTTCATTTTTAGTTAGACAAGCTTGTCAAAAAAATAACCAGGTCAGTCTGTTGGCTGAGTTGTAATATTGGCTCCCAATCCAAATATTGAAAAAAGACTTGCCTGCTCAAATTTAAAAATGCAGCTAGATTGTAAGAATTTTAAAATCAGTTCACTAGTCAGATTTTATAAAAGGTTCACTAGTTCGTAATTCAATAAAAGGTCACTAGTCCATATTTTACAAACAGTTTTACAAACAGCTAGCTAGTCCTGATTTTAAAATATACACCTTAGTATTCCAAATTTGGAAAAAAAGGTAAAATATGCCCAAAATGTTTTGTTTTATTGACTTGCAAGCTGCTTTTAAAATTCAGACTTATTTGCCTGCTCATTTTGATTAAAGTTTCGTAACATGACTGTCATTTGAATAAATAAGAGGTCCTGCAAGGTTATATCAGTACCACTGCGACGACTATTTCTATAATACCTTTTACTGCTAAAATCCTTCACAAACCACCACTGGGCGAGAAGTATGGTTTGTGAACTTGTTTAAAATTATAGCCTTAAGAGCCTGCTGTCAGACTAGCAAAAATTTGGACCACTGACCATCAGACTAATAAGGTGACTCCTGAATTCCATTCACTAGTCCTCAGTTTACAAATTGTTAACAAATCATTTTCCCAGCTTTGGTAAAATTAGCATATTGAAAGGCACCTCAAGGGTCTAAAAATTGTTGGTCTCATCTAAAAGCTTTAAAATGACACCTTGCTTTGGGTTGTTGGATGTTCAGTTGCAAAGAAACATCCAAAATTGGTAAAAGGCACCAGACTGAGTTTGACGTTTTTGTATTGAGTAAATCTTGAATGGAAGGAAGATATTTATCTTGGTTTTGAACATGTTTTTCTTATGTTTTGGATGTTGGAACCTGGTTAATATGAGAGAATACACTTCAAATTAAGTAACATTTCTGATGAAATTAGAAATTTGACCGTGAACATTTTTTTGACTATGCTCAGCTTTAATGGCCTGTATACTATTCCGACCTTAAGGTACCTTTTGATATGGCAGGTCACATATGTGTAAATTGGAATTCCTTTTCATTGCGTCCACCAGTTCATGTAAGCCAATTGTGAGGTCTATTCACATTTACAAAACATTTAGATGGGGAAGTTGCAATTTTGTAAACATTTTTACAAAAATTGTGATTCTTGTGCTTAACTTATTATAACTTTTATAAGATGAATTTAATATTTGGTTGACTTACTGACTATTGTGATTATACAATTTGTAAACAATTGTAAACTCTGGATTTGAGCAAGTCTACTGTCAAAAATATGAAAACTGTTGAGACATTTTATGCTAGTACATTATTTTGAAAAATAAGAGTATATTCAAGTTGGCACGTGATAAAAATGGATGTGGGTTATTTTTTGTGATGTGTATGATTGTTTGAGAAAATGTACACCTATTAGACTGATTATACAATCAAGTGATATCTGGACTTCGAGGCATATCTCACTGGAATCAACCAAATATCATGGTCATTAATCTTTCCGTTAATGCAAATTTATTTTAAAAAATAGTCTTGGATATCTTGAAACAAATCATAGACTTTGCTCATTGTTAATTTTTTTAATTAAAATTTCGAAATGCTTGAAACAAACCTGTTTAAACCGTATTGTCATCCGCATCATCGTCATTAGTATTAGCCAAGTAAGGGACATCAATGACAGTACCAGTAACAGAGTAGTAGGCATCGGTCTTGGCAGAAGTAAATATTGCATTGATAACATAACAAGATTCGGTACTGACAACAACAGCCAGCTGTTAAAGAGAGAATATATATATTCATCATATATAATTGCAATAAGGAGATCTGTCACAGTAGTGACGATAAGATTAGTTGTGTGTATTATAGTTATTGTCACCACATTAGTTATATAGTAATACTCATAATTATCCTCAAGTTCTACAAGATAATAACTTGGATCCAAAAGTGTACACTTTGTTACAGTTACTGAATATTCACCATCATAAACTTGTCCTTCTTCTGTTGGAATATAAATGTAGCCAGAGCAACAGATTCCATATGGTCCAAATTGAGTCAAGTCTATAAGTACCAATTTATTTGCCATTGGATATTGGATAATGGAAGAATTGGATTCCCATCTCCATATGACCATTATGTAAGGGAAGTAAACAGGGAATGTGGGATGACAATGTACAGTTAGTTCAGATTTAGATCTGTAAGTTTGAAGTAATACATAAGGCGAAATAATCCGCAGATATATAGAGCACTTCCCGTATGTTGAAGTCGTATTTGAGGTTTCACATGTGTAGACATCGTGTGTATCTGTAGGTTTTATTCTCACTATCAGTCGGGAAGTAACTCTATTAATCAATATTGGTATAATTTCCCCTGTTGTTCCCGGGGGTCCATTTGTGTTTGCGTTTGTCCAGGATATAGACATATGAGGATCTGCAATTTGACATGTAAGATTAACTTCTTCTCCAACGTTTGCTGGCACAACATTATGTGGAAAACATATTGGTTGTATGTTTGATGGATAATAGTCCTTTGTGTGTATTTCCATTTTATTGCTGCAGCAGGTCATTATATGAAGAGGACTTTCATACTTTGTCGTTGGTAAACAACTGCTACAGCATTGATACATCCCATTGTCAGCTTCTGATGATTCAAATATATGCAGATCAAGACTGTGGTTATTGGAAGAAAGATATGTCTTGATCTGACTCTGCATATCAAAGATATGTGTATTATTTGCCAAGAGGGTTCCATTCCTGAATAGCAGCATTCCACTAAAAACCGTTCCTCTATAGCAAGAAATGTATAGTGTTTTGTTGCCATTTCCATAGTCCACTTGTCTGGAGCTAAGGTGAATGTCAAAACAAATGCATATGATAGCTAACTGTGAAATAAGTACAGCATACACAACCAAGTTGTTTGAAAAGAATGCCATGATCACATTAAAGAGTAGTTTTTATCCCTTGATGATGGTAATTACTATCATATATGATTGCAGTCAAAGCTAAATGTCTTGTAATGAATAAACAGATTTTAGTTGCCTTTATACCAGGGAAATCCAGAATTATTTTAACTGCGAAAACTCGCCTGATATTTTTTGTGTATGTGTTAAATCCTGTGCTATTTATACTGTATTATCTGTGTGCATCTTCATTACATATAATTGGGAGCAAACAATACTTTGATTTATTTGTTTAGTCTTTAACAAAAAATGAGGGGCACTCACCAATTTGAAATGGATACAGGTGTAGGGCCCTGACTTCTGCAAACTGTGGCATGTGGTGGGTGAAAAAACCCCTTACCTGTGCAGGTGTTAGTTAAGGATTGTATTTTGTATAAATTTTCATTTAGGCCACCATAATTAAATTGTTTGTCTCAAAGTTCACCGCTTGGTGAAAAAGTAAATGTGAAATGCATTTTTTCTTTGAATCCCAAATGGTCTGCATTACGCCATTTCTTTTATTGTTGATATGCATGAATAAATTCAAATCAAATCAAATCAAATTCTTTCTTCTTCTATCAACACTTAGAACGACCATTTCTCCAAAGTCCTTCAACCTATTTTCATCATTATTATGTTCTGAGCTGTCCGATTTCCCAAAAAATCAGACTGGGATATCAGACAGAATACAAACTTTTCAGATTTTGAACATATTAATGATACAATTGAATGGATTTTTTTTAGAATGATACTCAAAGATATTGGTCTCTCTATGAATTTTACAAGTATCGAGCTTGACACTGCACTGCACGTCTCACATGATATTTCGTAAAACTCATAGCTCTTTTAATGTCCTAGTGAACGATGCGTATATCTCCATTCCTTTATCTGATTATTTATTAGAAATACGGTAGCATCACTTCTGATCTTGTATGCTAGTGTGTAGCGTTATAGCTTTATATCCTTGTACCTATGTTCAGTTTGTCTATCTCCCAACTTTAGATATATAGTATATTGGATAGATGGTCGCAGCAGGAATGCTCCTGAACAATGGGTTGTCTCGTATTCTGTCTATGTGTTTGTGTTGTACCGGAACCTTCTGCCATGCTACTTGGTTATTAAAACTTTCTGTTTATCTGAGAGGCCGAGTATCTCAGTGGTAAGAGCGCTCGCAATGCAAGAGAGAGCTCCGGAGTGAGTGCGAGTCCCTGTTTGGCCAGGATTTTTTTCAAAATAAAATTAAATCCTGGCCTGTTTGTTATTTGTCTGATTGTTATTCATGTTCTAGTGTTACGAGGCATATTTCTCCATTCCTTTATCTGATTATATAGTAAAAATACGGTAGCATCAGTTCTGATCTTGTATGCTAGTGTGTAGCATTATAGCTTTATATCCTTGTACCTATGTTCAGTTTGTCTATCTCCCAGCTTTAGATATGTAACTAACTACCCATCTCAACTTCATACCTTTGGATTATTTTTCTGCTGCATGAAAATGCAAAACACAAATGACCCTGGGCATTTTACCAATTGTAAATGAATCTAATGCGGTAATTCTGATGAAAAAAATTCAGAGGGTACTTCAACAGATGTGAGTAAGATATGCCATCAAAGTTTGGATATCTTCAATTCGTTTTTTTGAAAAATATCAAAATGCGCTTAAGCAGAAACTTTCAAGAAATGTTAAAAGTGTTATTGTAAGTCGAAAACTTCCAGGAAGCGAAAACTTCCATGAAACTCTGGTATAGCAAAATTTTGATATTTCACATTTTTTCTTGAAAAATGTCTATTTTTAGATTTATGACGTCATAAATACGTAACATCTTGATTGATTGTTATTATTTTGTCATAAATGGATAGAATATACCCTTAGCTATACTATGGTACTAAATAAGCCCACTTTATGGCTGGCAATATCGAAGATCTATGGGAACATTAACCAACCTTTTGGACACCATGTGACAGCAACTAGCATAGACAAAGGTTAGTGTGTATGGTATTTGTATAAAACTGTAATCATCCAATAAATGACTATAAGATGCATTGGCCAGCATGCATAGATTAGTCATATCTGGCTATCCAGGTTGGTACTTTTGTATGAGCTTGGAAGGGACCATGAGTTCATCATGGATTTAATGGCATGTGTCCGTCACAGACCAACCGAGGTAAACAAATAAACAAACTCTTTGAAACAATGTTCAATTGCCTTCAAATTTTCAGGTTATAAAGCTGAGATATTTTGCTACTCACTTATGACAAAAACTTTCAAAGTAATAAATTCTTTTTATTTTTAATATTTTTTGAAAGTAAAACACATCTGGGTACCAAGAATTTTGATACAGCCAGTATTAACTACAATATATCATTCATACAAATACTATTTCCCCTTTGGTTTGTCTTTGAATAAGTTTTAACCCCCTGGGGGCCACTGCCATTGCAAGGTGGACACCATGCGTGTACACAAAAACGAGTAAAAAGGGTAGTTTTTCTCGAACAGACGATGTACGCGCGTACATTGTAAAGGGTATCGAAATTGCAAAAATCTGGAAAAAAGGGTATAGTTTTCCAAGACTGGATACTTGTAAAGGGTATATATTTTACATGCCATGAAAATGTAACATTTAAGACATAATTTAAGACAAACCTCACCATCACTATCTCTTATCAGTACCAGATACCAAATTCAGTTTGTAATGTTGAAATGTTTCAAAGTCCAGATGATAACTGATAAAAGAAAGTTCAAATCAATGGTCATCTAAGAAAATATGAATGTTAAAAGTTTAAAGTTTATATGAACATTCTGAATAAAATTCCAATTGGGAAACTTTTCTGGGTTGCAAATTCAAATCAAAATTAATTTGATTTTTATACAAATACAATTTGTGTCACATATGTTGTAAAGCATTAAGCAAAAGTTCAATAACATTTTTGGCTTCACCGAAACATGATTTTTTCAAAATTATGACCAACCTACCATCAGTTTTGCCCTTGAGGCCAAGTAAACATCTTCTACTTTTTGGCCTTGAAGTGAGAAAATGTGTCATTTTCTAATTATTGTCGGGGCCCCGACAGTAATTACAACACAGTAGCCTATGGGGATTTTCAAAATGCTAAAAAGCTTGTAACTTGGAAACGAATGGTCGGAGTCAAGTGAAATTTTCAGTATATTTTCAGTTTCAGTTTCAGTTTTATTTCTCCAAGTACAAATCAAAGCAATATCAATAATAATTTACACATCATAAATACAAATACATGTTTTAACAAAGAAAGATAAATGTAATTGGAGGGATGGCCAATAAAGAGCAAAAGCTCGAGTAAGTGTTGGGCACCCCAATAAATAGTATAAATTTAAAGGAAGAACGAGAGAAGAAAAAAAATTAGTGCGAGACACAGACCAACAGGAGACCAAAGACATGCGGTGAAGACTTGAGACTAGACAAGACAAACATGTATGTGGTTGCATATTGGCATTAAAGGCAATTGGTAAACGAGGTAGTCATGACAAAAAAGTAATGAAATACAAGTTTCAGGATAAAAAGAAAAATGGAGGAAACAAGGTAACTAAGTTGGCAATACAAGAAAAATTAGATATAATTCGAAACCAAATTTTGTTTATATGCAGACTTAAAAATATTCAAAGATTTG